>JAOTRH010475833.1:0-26164 GCA_034768845.1 Heliamphora exappendiculata
TAACAATAATTAAAAACTCATTTGTTTATTTCATTTCTATTATTTTTCTTTTCTTTTATTTTGTTCAAAAAAATATAAAATGTAAAGCATACTAGTTTAGGTTGTTTAAACAATATTGCATGTGGGTATATGTTTCATGGATCTTTTAGATATAAATTGCATGTCATAGGTTTAGAATTTTTCTTTTGACACGTATTTATTTTGGAGTGTTATATACATATTTTATGTATTTTTCATACTTGATTTTGGATGTTCTCTCTTTGGCTCTATTTTTCTTATTTGCATGCACTTGAGAAATTCTATTAAAGAACTAATGATAATTAATAGAGGCCAATCTTACGGTTGGGTGAACGGGGTGCCTAACACCTTTTTCGATTTGTACCTTAACCCCCGAACCATTTTTTTTTCTCTGGTTAACGTTTTCAAGATCAGTAGCCAATTTTATTTTTCTTAATTTTTCTCAGAAACTAAGTGGCGACTTTATTTTCAATAAAATGGATTTTCAAAATTTAGTTTTCAAGGTGCTTAAAATATTTTTCAAAACATCTTTGACTTTCCTTATTGTTGCCCCCTAAATCCCAAAGCCACATCAGCCTAGCTCTCTTATCTTACGGGAGTGCTGCCCCTTTTTAGTCAAACCTGTTCAGTTGAGATCCTTGTTATACCTGCGTGAGCTAGTTTCTTACCGTTATGCTATCCATTTTTCTTTAGAATTTTTAGGTCAAATCGATCCTCTCAGCTTAGCTCTCTTTTCTTGCTGGAGTGTTGCCCTTTTTTTTTAGTCAAACTTGTTCAGTTGTTTTGCTGAGCTCGACAGGGACATTGTTGTAGCTTCCATGATTATCTACTTGTGATTTGCTATTTCAGGTATCTAGAATGTCTGCTATCTGTCATCAAAATTTTTATCCAGAAAGTGTATGATACTTGTTATTCTGCTTTTGGGATCCAGGTTTTCTTCGAGTCCAGATCATTAAGCCAAAAAGAGCACAGTCGACACGTGTCTGGGCAAGATCAGTGACAGACAGACTCTGTAGGGTATCTGAACAGCCAACTGAATCAGCTAAAATGGCAGAGAATGAGATAAACTTAACAGCTCTAATGAAAGCCATTACTGATATACAAAGAGCTGTGGAGCAGCAGACCCAAGCTCAAAATCAGTGTCAGGCGCAGATCCAAGCAATTAAGGCCCGTATGCTCATTGTGAATGGGCAGTCAGATGACATAAATGAGAACGCCGAAGACTTTTGGGATGACAATCAGGTCCCTGATGGACCGCAAGTTGTTCCACCACCACCACGAAACCCTCAACAGGTGATAGTTGAGGAAGAAAACACTGCTCAGTCCAGAGAATCTGCATTGGTTGAGAAAATTGACGAGATAGAGAAGGTCCTAAGAAAGGCCAAGGGAATTGAAGAATACATGCTAGATGTGGAAGGGCTATGTTTGTTCACAGACGCTAAGCTATCGAAAAAGTTTAAAATGCCAGATATAAAGAAGTTCAATGGAATCGAAGATCTCAGAATTCATCTCCAAATGTATGCTGGTACCATGTCGCCAATGGAAATTGACGACCAGTTGAAGGCTCAGCTCTTTCATAGATCTCTTTCTAGGGCAGCCCAGAAATGATTCCTCTCCCTTATGTAGCCAAGACCAAAAATTTTGAAGACATAGCTACGGCAATTGTTAGTTAGTACAGCTACAATATCCAAATGGATGTCACCACCAAAGAGCTCAAAATAACTCGACAGGAGAGCCGAGTGTCTTTTGTTGATTTCCTGACCTGATAAAGGGGTAAGGCTGCCAAGATGACAAATCGGCCCTCTGAGAAGGAACAACTGAGGATCGTGGTTAAGAATCTGGAGTCTCCACTAAAATGGTACCTTATCACCCAGCCACTTTCTACCTTTGAACAACTATTTGACGCTGGCATACAAATTGAAGACGCCATCTAGTCTGGGGATATCGAGAAAGCCGAACCAAGTTAGAAACCTAGGAATACCTTCTCCACAAATAACCAAAACAAGTCTGCCGCCACCAACCTCGTGTCTCGCTTGAACGAGGTAAACCTGCTAAACCCATCTTCTTTCGCCCAGCAATCCAACAATACCCAATAGTCAGACAATGGGCAACTGCAACAATGGCTGAGGAGAGTCTTCACTCCCCTCAACATTTCTTTATCCATCGCCCTGAGTCGACTCATCAAGAAAGGGCTTATCAAACTATTGGATCCCATGCATGTACCCGATCCCTTACCACCAAGATTTAATGCTTCTCAATACTGCGCATTCCACCAAGGTCATGGGCATTTGACTGATAGATGTATGAGGCTGCGTTATGAGATCTAGAATCTCATTGACAACAAAGTGATCCTTCCTCTATCTGCTACTCCAAAGCCAAATGTCACAACTAATCCTCTGCCAAATCATGCCAGGCAGGTTGGGGTGAATTACGTGTTCCTAGGATAATCGGAGGACCCGAGTAAATATATCTGTTCGGCACATCTGCCGCGCCCTCATATTCCAGTGATTGACGATCAGATAACTTGCCCATTTATTGTGGTTAGAGGTAGCCGAGACAGGATGGAAAAATGGAATGATGGTGCTTGGGAGTGGTATTAGACAACATTTCCAGCTATCCAACAGGAAGAAGAAGAGCACAACAAAAAAGACAATTGGCCTTTGGATTACCCAACCCGACCATATGGGTTTGGCCGCGTGCCCGACTGCATTACCCTTCCTCAACTTTTTAATGAAGAGGTATATGTGGATGAAATGCAATCCTATTGGCTGGTAAGGGTTGTGCTGAAATCAAACGGGGCCAAGTGAACTGACTTTTGGGCCACTCGAGAACAGCAGGTGGATTTTATCGAAGAGGACATATGAAAGGAAATTGATAATACATGGGCTATTGAGGATGATGAGAAAAGAAGAGGAAGAGCAATGGTTGGTGGGTTATTTGATTTGTGGGCATTTGAAAGCCCTCCATGCATAGACGAAGTCAGACAGACCAAGAGTACAATACCGAGATTGTGGGATCCCGAGGAGGGAATAGAGCATCTGACTAGAAATGGGCAGTATTTCAAGCTAGCCCAGCTAGAGAAAGGGCAACCAAGCAGAAAAAAGGAAGGAGAAAGAACAAGAAGAAGAGGAAGATGCAGTGCTGAAAAAGTTGAAGAAGATGCAAGCCAATATTAGCATTTGGGGGCTACTGTTGGCCTCACATAAACATAGACAAGCTGTGCTAAAGGTTCTGAATAAAGCCAGCATTTCGATAGATGCCACCACTGAGCAACTGATTGAATTTATTCTGCTGGCTATTGAGCCTAAAGTAATTTCTTTTTCTGACAAAGATCTGCCAGTAGAGGGAAGGAATCATAACAAGTCACTGCACATTACCATTAAATGCCTGGACAAGTGGATCCCCGTGACTCTTATTGATAACGAGTCTGTATTAAATGTATGTTCGCTCAGAATCGCACTCTATTTAGGGCTAAAGACGGAGCACTTTATGTCGAGTAATTAAGGAGTCTGGGCCTATGACAATACGAGGAGGGACGTACTGGGGCTTGTATTGTTCGCAATATCAGTAGGGCCCTTGGAAACATCGGTCGAGTTTCATGTACTAGATGTGCCGGCGTCTTTTAACTTATTGTTGGGTAGACCTTAGTTGCATGACCCAACTGTTCAGGCTGTACCATCGACTCTCCATCAGAAACTAAAGCTGATAAGAAATGGTTGCATTAGTCTTGTCTTTGGGCATTTAGATTAACAAACTTGGGAGCTATGTTAGAGACGCGTTTCGCATATGTGATTTCTAGCAAGGAATCTGAGTAGGTTATCCAGAGTGACGAGTCCTTCTTGTTAGTTCTTCTCGGTATGTGAGATGTGATGACATGATCTTAAGTGGCTATGTGCTAGCATGCTTATGCGTATTATGCCTTTTACGTTAGCAATCACATGTTGTATGGATGTTTATCCTGTTGTATTGCTTTCATATAGAGTTATGTCCACGCGGGGAGGAAGAGGCTAAGGTTAAGGCCGTGGCCGTGGTTCTGGCCAAAGAGACGTTCTAGTCCTAGATGTTGGGGATGCTAATGCGCCCCACTAACCTGTTAACGAGGGAGATCTATTGCTTGAGATGGTCGGCTCCATCCAGCAACTGGGTGAGGCCACTAGGGGAAGGGAGACTGTACCTGATCCAAGGGCGACGGTCCCAATGCGTGAGTTTTGCCGTCTAGACCCTCTTACCTTTTTCGGGGATCCCAACCCCACGGTAGCCACTAAATGGCTAGAGCTGATCACCAAGATTCTGGATATGCTACAGATTGAGGAAGATGACCTGAGGGTTACTTTTGTTGCTTTCCAGTTGGGGGAAAATGCTCACAAGTGGTGGAAATTTATCAAGACTACAGTCGAAGGCACTTGGGAGGCATTCACGAAGGTATTTCTAGAGAAATACTTTCCAGCGACTCTGAAGGATCGGTACAGAGAGGACTTCCTTTTTTTGACTCAGGGGACTATGACAGTGATTGAGTATGAGGCCGAGTTCACTAACTTATCTCGGTTTTCTTAGGAGATCATACCTACTGATGAGTTCCGTGCGAAGAGGTTCGAGAGGGGTTTGAGGCCCGCTATCAGAGACAGAGTGGCGGCATTCAGGATGCAGGTCTTTACAGAGTTGATGGAGACCGCCATGAAGGTGGAAGACACACTAAATGAGATGCGAGAGACAGAGACAGTAGGGGTCCGCAAGATAGGGGACGTGCACAGTTCTAGGGACATAAAGATAAGCATCGACAGACATCTGGTCCGAGTTCTCATTCGATGGGGTCATATCCACCACAGTCGTCTGCATCCACGCCTCTCGTAGCTTCAACGGGAAGGTCGGAACAAAGAGAGCCTGCTTGTTTTAGAAGCAGACGACCAGGGTATCGTGCAGCAAAGTGTCGTAGTCCAGTGCCTGTTCAGGCACTGTTGCAGTCGCAGTCGCCGTCGCAGGCGCAGGGGAGGGGACTAGTGGTATGTTTTGAGCGCAACCAGTCTAAGCACATTCGTAGGGATTACCCCAAAGGAGGGAGTATGAGGAGTACAGCTAGATCACCTACTACTCCATCCGCCCAAGGACCCCAGCCACCTAGATTCGCAGAAGGAGGCATTTCAGTACAGTCGGGCAGACAGTCTACAGTTCAGGACCACGGTGGACAAGCTAGAGCTTATGTTCTTGCGGATCCCAGTTCATCCAGAGCATCGATCGTGCCCGATGTTGCTGCTACCACCTCAATGATTAGAGGTACTCTTCTAGTCTTTAGATCATGGGTCAGTGTTCTTATCGACACGGGAGCATCACTTTTGTTTATATCATCTACTTTTGCTTCTGCTTTGGGGTTGAAACCAGATTTGTTGGGTAGTGCCTTAAGCGTAGAGTCCCCAGTTAGTGGGAGTGTGACGTTGAGTCTTATTTGTAGATCCTGTGTGTTAGAGGTCGTCTGTCATTGTTTAGAGTTTGATTTTATCATTCTAGACATGACCACATTTGATGTCATCCTAGGGATGGATTGGATGACCGCCTATCGTGTCTTTATCGATTGTGATCGATGAAGGGTAACGATTTGTACATCGGCGGGAGATTGCTTTTTCTTTGTGGGTTACCGGGATGAGGGTTTAGTATCTATACCCAGTGTTATGCGAAACCAGGGCAACCTGGGTTTCCTCTTTGCAGCTCTCATGTTGGATGAGGGAGTTAGAACTCGGGGAGAGTTACCTCCGGTGGTTTGTGACTATCCAAATATCTTTCTTGACGATCTGTTTGAGTTGTCGCCGAACCGAGAGGTAGAGTTCTCTATTGAGTTGGTTCCAAAAACTGCTCCCATATCCATGCCGTCTTACCATTTTGCACCCGCTGAGTTGCGTGAACTCAAGGTATGGCTACAACAATTACTGGATAGGGGGTTTATATGCCTGAGTACTTCGTCGTGGGGAGCTCCTACTCTTTTTGCCAAGAAGAAGGATAGATCCTTGCGATTGTGTATCGACTACCGAAAGTTGAATCAGGTAACAGTGAAGAATAAATATCATATGCTGAGGATTGACGATTTATTTGATCAGTTGAAGGGGTCAAGCTGCTTCTCCAAGATTGACTTAAGATCATGATACCACCAGTTGAGGATTAGGGATGAGGACATAGCAAAGACCACCTTCCGGACTCGCTATGGTCACTATGAGTTTCTAGTCATGACATTCGGTCTGAAGAACGCTCCTACTACATTTATGGGTTTAATGAACCAGATCTTCCATTCTTACTTGGACAGTTTTATGGTGGTGTTTATGGATGATATTCTCATCTACTCATCCACTAGGGAGGCGCACGACGATCACCTGTGTATCATTCTGCCGATTTTGAGAGAGCATCGCTTGTATGCAAAGTTTGAGAAGTGCGCATTCTGGATGTTTGAGGTGAGGTTTCTAGGACACGTAGTGTTTACAGACGGGGTAGCTGTGGATTCGTCAAAGATAAATGCTATGATGGGTTGGGAGCGACCGAAGAACGTGTTTGAGATGTATAATTTTTTGGGTTTAGCAGGCTATTATTAGCGATTCGTGAAGGATTTTGCGAGACTTCCCGCGCCGATGACGCGTCTGACGCGGTAAGGAGTTGTGTTCGTCTGGAGTGAGTCCTGTGAGTCAGTATTCTAGGAGCTGAAAATGAGATTGACCAGCGCGCTAGTGTTGATTATTCTAGAGCGAGGCTTGGGATATACAGTGTACTACAATGCATCACATGACGGTTTGGGCTGTGTTCTGATGCAAAAAGGTAAGGTTATAACTTATGGTTCTGGACAATTGAAGACGCACGAGAAGAACTACCCGACACATGATCTGGAGTTGGCTGCCGTGGTCTTTGCCTTGAAGACGTGGCGTCAGTATCTTTATGGTGAGTACTTCGAGGTTTTCTCCGATCATAAGAGTTTAAAATACTTCTTTTTACAGAAGCACCTGAACTTGCGCCAACGATGATGGATGGAGTTATTGAAGGATTATGATTTTAACTAGTAGCATCATCCAGGGAAGGCCAATGTTGTCGCTAATGCACTCAGTAGGAGATCTTATGGGCCGTTAGCTTTTGTGGCTATACGCGAGTGGCACATGCTTGGAGAGATCGGGAAGTTTGATCTGTGTCTCGGAGAGACAGCGATGGGTGCCACCTTGTTCTCAGTAGTTTCACGACCAGCGTTGATAGCACGTGTGCTAAAGGTTCAACAGACGAATCAGGAAGCTCAGATGATACGAGATCATGTTGCTAGTAGAGAGGATACAACGGGTTGGGTTGTGGGTTCAGCTCAGAGTTTGAGATTGGCCGGGAGGTTATTCGTGCCAGAGTCATGCCGTGCGGGTATACTACATGAGTATCATCATTCCTGCCTTATTGTGCATCCAGGAGGCACAAAGATGTATCATGACCTACGTCGTCAGTTCTGTTGGATAGGAATGAAGAGAGATGTGGTCCAGTTTATTTCTCGGTGTCTTACCTATCAGAAGGTGAAGGCGAAACACTAAAGATCGGCAGAATTGTTACAGTCGTTGCCAATATCAGAATGGAAGTGGGAGAACGACACGATGGACTTTGTGTCGGGACTTCCTCAATCACCTAGGGGACACGATGTCATATGGGTTGTGGTTGATAGGTTGACAAAGCACACTTTCTCCCCTTCCGTGTGAAGGATTCGGTGGATAGACTGAGTAGATTGTATGTCAGAGAGATAGTCCGATTACATGGAGTGCCAGTGCCCATTGTTTCTGACCTAGACCCGCGATTCACCTCGCGCTTTTGGCAGAGTCTTCAAGAGGCCTTGGGGACAAACTTGATGTTCAGTACTGCTTTTCACCCCAAACGGATGGCCAGTCTGAGAGGACTATACAAATTCTGGACGATATGTTGAGGGCATGTGTACTTAATTTTTGGGGTTCTTGGGAGGATCATCTACCGTTAATAGAGTTTGCAAATAATAACAGCTATCAATCCAGTATTGGGATGGTACTGTATTAGGCTTTGTATGGTAGACCATGTAGATCACCAGTGTGTTGGACATATGTGGGAGAGACCATAGTTTTGTGACCAAACATGGTACGAGAGATGACAGAGAAGATTGCAGTGATTTTCCAGCGTCTAGTCACAGCGCAGAGCCGCCAGAAGAGTTATACAGATCAGAGGAGAAGGCCTTTGGAGTTTGCAGTGGGAGATCTCGTGTTTCTGAAGGTCTCGCCACGCAGAGGCTTAGAGGTATGATCGTAGCGGAAAGTTATCACCGCGCTTTATTAGTCCTTTTGAGATCCTAGAGTGGATTGGCGAGGCTGTTTACCGTCTGGCCTTGCCACCACAGTTGGCATCTATACATAACGTGTTTCATGTTTCTATGCTTCGGAGGTATGAGCCTAATCCTTCACATGTAATAGATTGGGTGGAACTACGAGTTGATGAGGGTGTCACCTATGAAGAGCGTCCAGTGAAGATTCTTGAGACGAATGAGCAAGTGTTACGGGGAGAACAATTGCTTATGTCAAGATCTTATGGCATCATCGCGGGGTTGAAGAAGCGACGTGGGAGCTTGAGTCTGGGGTGCGTGCTAGATATCCGGAGCTGTTTACCTCGTGATCTTGTAGTGAATTTCGGGGGCGAAATTCCTTAAAGGGGGGAGAGTTGTGAGACCATGTACCATCTCTTTTTATGTTAAATGCATATTTGGTATTTTTCGACACATGTTTAGAATTTTTGTTTCTACATGTTTTTCTTTTTTTAAGTAATCGGATGCGTGTTTGAGTATATCTATGCATGCTGGGTTGGTCCCGGGGGTTGTTGGGAGTTGCGGTTTGAATTTCAAAATTTTTAAAAAAAAAAGATATTTTGGAGGCCTATATATTTGGAGTTAGATATTTTCAAAAGATATTTTTAGAAGTTCTTGACTAAGTTTTCTTCATTTTCTCTCTACCTTCTCTCTAACTTCCCGGGGGCCCGGGGCTTAGTTTTTGACGATCCAATAGTCGACCTTGTTGTTGGCATCGTAGTCTACGCATCTATCCGGATGGAATTTCATTCCGACGAAACTCGATTTTGCACGTGGATCGAAACATTGAGTTTTTAACTCACCGAGGTAGAATCCTAGACTTTATAGTTGTTAGAGGGTTCTACATGTAATCTTATGCATCTTTACTATTTTATATTCATGAAAAGGTGTTTCATGTTTTGGGAAAGTTGTGGTTTTGGTTTAAAAACCTTTTTCTGTTGTTTCAGTTGGATGAAAATGGTGTTGGATGTTGTTTTGAGGCCTTTGGTGATAGGCTTGGACATGTGTGAGTCCATGAGTGTTTGATGGATGCTTCGAGGCTTCATTTGGGCTTTAAAAGGGTTGATCCGTAGCTTAAAAACATTTTCTGGGTTAGTTCAGTCGACTGAACCCATGGGGTCAGTCGACTGGATCATAGTTTGGTGGGTTCAGTCGACTGGATCAACCCATGGGGTCAGTTACTGACCGCATGTTTGGTGGGTTCAGTCGACTGAACTCATGGGGTCAGTCAACTGGATTATAGTTTGGTGGGTTCAGTCGACTGAACTCATGGGGTCAATCGACTAGACCGCATGTTTGGCGATTTGTGCTTTTCTAATGTATTTTTTAGTCGACTAGAGGGTGGGTCCCCTCGACTGGACCTGTGCTGATGGATGAAAATGTTTGAAAAACGTGTTTTTGGAGGTTTAGAGCTAGGCCTTGGGGTTGAGTCTCAACTTTTAAAACGCTTTGGTGAACATCATGTTTTTACATGCTTATAGATCTCCATGTTGATGGATTGGATCTCTTTTATACATGTGTTGTATAACTGCTTGTGGGTTTTTTAATGTTATCCATAGATGTACCATGGAAGTGGGTGTGTTGAGTTGAGCTTCCACTGCTCCATGGTGAAAGTTCAAAAACGTGCGCAGAGTAGGTCCCTACGTGCCTTTGGGTTAATTCCTGTAAATGAGGTTGGTAGGTGCTTAGTGCCCTCGGGTTGTGAACCCGTAAACTAAGTGGTTGGTGGGTGCTTATGGCCCTCGGGTTGTGAACCCGTAAACTAAGTCGGTTGCCTCCGTGAATGGCGTTGCTTACGTTGTTGTGACTCCGTATAGAACTTGTCATTACTGAGCAGGCCTTAAGTGGTGACTAGGGTAATGGACAGAAGTCTATAGTTGATACTTTGTCTGTGTGGTAGAGTTAGTACATAGGATTTCATTTTATCTTATTTTCTCCTCGGCAGTGTGACCCGAGTGGAGATTATTATTTTACTACTATTTTACTACTGTTTTCCCTTAACTATGGCATGATATCTGTTAGGATGATATGCATAGTTTCAAAGATGAAAATGATGGTTTTCATGTAGAAAACTTATGGTTTTTGCGAGAAAAACCTTTCTGGCTTTGTGGTCGAGTTGGCTCCCACCATTGATTGCATGACCTACATTACAGCTTTACTGTCTTTTCCTATTGGTCTTCAGCTCACGGTGTGGAATTTTAAGTAAAACATTTTCAGGTGGACATGAGGAGTTGACCTAGATGCCCGTGGTGACGGAAGACTAGATGTAGTTTCTCCTATTTTGAGACATATACCTTTACATATGATGCCTGTTTCAGAAGGCGAGTTTTGTGCGCCTTGAGGCGATATACTTATTCATATATGAGAATGCATGTTTACTGTTTATGATAGCTGAACTTTGGGAAATTTTTTAGCCAAATGTTGTATATTTTTTAGCTGATGGTGTTCCAATTTCAAATTTTATTTTTATAAACAGTGTTTTAGTGGACTTTCACGTGACTTGGTGTTTGGGGCGTGACAAAAGAAAACAAGTGTGTTCTTCATATATTTATAGTATTCTTGGTATTCTAGCTCAAGGTGCATCAACATTCATCCTCCAACAAGCTTATAAAAGGTAGGAACAATATATTTCTACATTTATTTTCCATCTACAAGTCTTTTCTCATATCATAATCTCATCAAAATACAATATCCTTGCTCAAACTCATGAGAAGTGGTCTTAAGAGTTATTTTTCGATTCTTTTTCTCTCCTCTCAACCATCTACCATTTTTTTTTTATTTTCATCCATGCACATGGTATATAGCTCATGTATAAATCATCTACATAAGAGATATAGCCATGCATGCAATGGATGTAGGCCCAAGAGCCAAAAAAATCCTTGTTCTCCTATTTTTCAAATCTATCCAAAGCGCATTTTCTTCAAAATTCTTTGATTTTTCGTATGGCACTAGACATGTCAAAACTTTCTAAAACTCTTTCTGTAGTTTAATGGTTATCTTGTTAGTAAACACAAAATTTCTTGATGTCTAGAACTTTTTCTTTATTTTTCTAAAAATAGAGGTTTAAAACGGATTAAAAAGATTGTTTGGATGGACAATTTTGAATCTATGCTATTTACTGTAGGAACAAGGTTTTGGTGTGATTTTTGTGTGGTTGGATAGATAAATGTCTTATCTTTTAAACCCCACTAGAATCAATTGATTTTCATATGTATAGAGAAAATAGCACTAATTCTCCCAAAGTGTGTTAAATCTGAAGACTATTTGGTAGAACATTAATAACAAATTAAAGAAAAATAATTTAAATGCAAGGTCAAGTCTCAGAGTTTCTAAACTCATTGATATATCACTAAACAAATTACAAAATTTTATTTTAGAGTATAAGTTCTCTTTTCTAATTTTTAAAATCACTGAGAATCTCGTTACTGTTCTAGTGTTCATTCTCTACACTGTCATGAAATTTTGTTTTGCAAAAATTGAGGCTTTAGAGGCCCAATCCAAAAAAGTATTAAACATAAAAAGTGTTCAGAACATCTTAAATAGGATACCTACCAATATTCAGAGTTTATTTCCAACGTGTGCTATTTTTAAACCCCTCTTAACAGTAGCTTGAGCCTGCACTTCTTGGACAGAATAAAATATTCTAAGTGTTTTTTATATTTTTACTTAAGTCTCTAATTTCATGCCATGTTTGAATTAATTTAATTAATTTTGATAATTATTTAAGTGTTTTACATGTTTATGAAAGTTAGGCACTTGTATGCTAGCTTTACTTAAAGTGTGTATGTATATGTGACCACATCAAAATTGAGTGTGTTAAGGTGACTTGTATTGAAAGTTATGCATGCTTATAATTTACAAAATTCATGCAAATTATTCACATACCATCTAGCCTAAGCCATGCCTAAATATATTTGTGAATTGTAAATAGTGGTAGAATATGTCATTCCATGTCATCTTTGAGTTAGGTATTTCGGGTCCACGGTTATTATTTATTTTAAGAGAGCATAAAAGAAAAAAAAATTGAACCTTAAGGTTAATACCATGCTGCTTGGATAAATTGATACTTGGAAAATTTGTGGTTGATATCGGCTTTATGACTTGGTTATTTTGGGAGGTCTTTGCCCAAAGTGCTAAATGCACCATGTTATTGATGAAATGTATTTTTTGCGAAGATGATTCGGATGACATAATAATAGGTGTTAGAGTACGCGATCCCGCGTTGGACCTTAATTTAAGATCCCAGGGTTAGACCGTCGCTGACACCTTGCAGTTAGTAATGGCCCGACTGGACATTTAGCCTGCAATGTAACTATCTTCCGACTAAAGGAACGCTCTCGTTGGTCGGTAGACTTGGTCACCGTGTTTGGGATCATGGAGTTTAGGATAGTTCACCCCAGTTGGGAGGACCTAGAATCACTTAAGTTTAATTGGATTAGAAATTTAAATTGGTTGCATCATTCGCATCATATTTACCGTCACGACTATCTTGCCATACTTATCTGTTACAATTTGACAGTATTTGAAAAAATATTGTATATCTATGTTGATCTTTCTGGGTTTTAGCTCACGGCATTCCATGCCAGGTTTTGAAGATCCAAAAGTTCCCATTGACCACCAGGCACCAGAAGAGGTGGAATCGTGGCTCCCGTGAACCTGATTTCTACTAGTCTACTGCTCTAACTTTTTGGACCACTAGACATAGCGTTATTTACTTTAATATTTTCTGTTAAGCATACTTTATTCTTGGATCTGTAATCTTAACATTATGATACTTTTACTTTACTGCTCGATGGGTATTAATCGATTATTACTTTTTTGCACCATTATTCCTATATGTCGCTCTAGATGACCACGGGTTTTAGGGCGTCACAGTTTTCTATCATAGCTTAGGTTCAATCCTTACCCACGTGACCGTTGACTTAGGCTTAGGCTTTGAGACTTTGACTTTTAGACTTGGCTAGACCCCTTCTCGTTATCATGCTCTAGACTTAAAACTTTGAACTAACAGTTTGCTAAAAATTGACATCGTTCTCTTATTTCATTGTAAGATGGCATCATCTTCTTTCAGTAGATTCGCCCCACCAGCAACTTCATCGTCGTTAGATTCACATATTAGTTTTGACTCTTGGGGACCCTTTCGTTTCTAGGCGAGCCGTATTGTTCCCACCGATCCAGCTCGAATGAAGGGTAACATCCAGGGAAGGGCAGAGCACTTTGCTATCAGACACATCCAAAAAGTGAGCGAGGAGTACCCGTGGATGAACGGCCTCGAATACAAGGCAATGTTGAAAAGAAGAGCCGACAATACCCTGCAACAGGTCCAGTGCGCCCATCAGATGATCCACCATGAGCCTACCTTGGAGCGACTTCGAGCTATGGCGGTCGACCCTGCGGTCTATGCCCCTATTAACCTCCGCATACGACCATTGAACGAGGAGGTCGACTCCTCCAGCCTAGTAGTGCGTCCACCACCCCGGCCTCGCAGTCCCGTTAGATATACCCGAGTTCTATCGTCACCAGCTTCACCACCTGCCTCACTGGACTACTCCCTAGCTTCACCCGAGGGATTCCTGAACACCACATGCCGTTCCCGTCATGTCTACACCCCTCGATCCCCCAACTACACTCAAAAGTACTTTCCCATCTCACCTCAATATTCCCCGGTACCCCCAGCTCCTTCAGTCGGTGCCGACGACGACACATCAAAGAGGAGGACCCTAGCGAGGAAACCCACTAGGCATCTCTCCGAGTTGGGGTAGATGCTAGGAATAGGGCTTTTGGGATATTTTTGTTATATTTTGATCTTGATGGTGTAGTTGTACTTTTCCATGAATAGTTTATGTTCTGCTATGTCCCCACCTTACTGTATGACTTTATGCATTGTTTTTTCTTCTTCTTCTTATGAATGGATCATGCTACTATGTTCTGTTTCTATCATATTTCATATTTTGATTTCATACATGCTATTATGCTGTCATTTTTTTTATAAAAAGAAAAATCAAAACATCAAACTAATAACAACACTAATAATGAAACCATATAAAACTCAATTAAAATCCCTAACACTATTAAAAATGGACCTAGGTCAAATGAGAAACTAACCCTTGGTTATTTTTTTAAAATCAAGATGAGCCGAGGCAGAGGACGTCCACGTTTAGAGCATATACCCGAACCTGAGCCACCTAGACAGGGCATGAACAATGACATCCGCGACATTCTACGAGATCTTGTAGACACTATCCGTCAACTAGCGCTTGCACGGGCCCCCGCACCAGTGTCGCCTCCCCCAGCTATTCCTAGACGTACAGCCATGTTATCAGAATTCTATAGACTCCGACCACCGAATTTCGAAGGGGAACCAACCCTTAAGCAATAGATGGGTGGTTCCGACAGATCAGGAAAGTGCTAGATACCATGGACATACGTAGAGAAATCGATCAAGTGGCCCTAGCCACGTATTAGCTTAAAGGAGAGGAAGATCACTTGTGGAACTCCATCAGAAACACTAGAAAAGTCAACACCATGGCACAGTTCAAAAAGTATTTTCTCCAGAAGTACTTTCCAGATGTCTTAAAGAAGAACATGATTTAGCAGTTTTTGGAGCGGAAACATAGCAATATGATAGTCGCCAAATATGCTGCCAGATTCGAGGAACTGGGACATCATGCCACCATCATCATTCCGACCGAGCTATCCCTAGCTCGGCGCTTTGAGTGGGGTTTGGAACCCGCTATCCGAGGACGTCTAATCGGTATGCGCCTACTCACGTATGCAGAGGCTGTGGATACCTCTCTACTCTTATAACGAGAGCTTTCTGATTTTTAGAAGATTTTTTAGGATCGAGCATGGACCTCATGAGGTGGACTAATGCGTCAGCATCCCAACCGCAATCGTCCGAACATGGGACCTTATGAGAAAAACCAGCAGAACGACAGAGGTAACGGGCAGCGATAAGGAGGAGGTTACGTTTGTTTTGGATGTGGACGGGAGGGACACAAGAGATCAAGTGCCTCTTGAATAGAGAAGAAATAACCAAGGATTCTAGCAAAATCGAGTTCAGCAGCAACCCCGTAGCAATTCCAACAACAACAACAGCAAGGGGCAACGCTTGCCCAATTAGCAGCCCCGACAAGAAGGGCACCCGTAGCCTCAGAGAGGAAGGCTAGTAGGAGCTATCAATAAGGGTCCACGAGGACCTCAACAGCAGCAGCATGGTAGAAATGGGAACTGCAACAACAACAACAGAGGACGAGTCTTCGCGATTAAGGGACAAGAAGAGGAGGAAGACTACCAAGTGATCCAAGGTATGTTTGCACTCTTCAACACCTTGGTGAAGGTTTTATTTGATTTTGGGGTGTCATAGAATAATATAGTGCATCGCTGGTAATCAATAATGCATCTATTATCTTTACTTGAGATTGTACCTATAGTCGCTCACGACGCATTCATCAGCACTAAGTATTGTATCAGAAGTGATTATAGAAACAAAAACTATTAGTATATCACGAGGTATTTTGAATAGCACTAGCCATGACGACTCGTGTTATTTTTAATATCCTAAAATATCTAAGTTATCGTCATTGGTATATTTGGCGATGTTTAAGTAACGTTTGAGTTTTGAGACGCAATTAATTTAGTGTTGTGAGAGTTTTTTATTTTTCATTTGTTAAAAAATAGAACCATCTCAAGATGATATCACGGTGGATAGTGTTTATTTTCTATTTGACATTATATATTATTCATATTCTTCATAAAATTATTTAAGTATACTTTAGTTTGGTTTAAATTGTTCTTGTTCATTATAAATATTATTTAAAAAATATTGTCAACCAATATGTTTACACCTAAAATCTAATAGTATGGTTATTCTAAAAATAGGTGATAATATGCCATAATATTTGTTAAATTTAGTTTTTAGGTTATTAACTATGTTAAATATTTTATATTTCGTAAATATTCTGAAAAAAAACTACCCCTATTTTTAAAGGTAGCATAAAAACAGTAGAGAAATTGTTCTTATTCATAAAAAAAATACCGTTATTCATTAAAAAAATCTTAACCAGTTTGATGATAAACATTGTTTATTATTTGTATTTCAAGAAATAAATCAATAGTTTTTATTTTATTTTATTGATACTTGAAACGTATTATAACTCTGTCAACATAGTGTTTAAAGCCTTATCTTTTACAAAATCAGTTTCGAGCCCAGAAAAAAGAAAAAAATTGTGTGTTGATAGCCAATAGCTAATACGACAAAAAACATATAAGATCTTTAATACCATAAATTCAAATAATTTGCGTGTCAATGCTAAAGTGTTCCCATTAAGTGATGCATTCTTTCTACCTTTGAGTGTTTTTTAAATTGGGCAAGGTGCGCCGCATCGGTGCCCGAGTGCAATGAAAAATGAGTAAAGCTTCATGCACTTCCCTAAACGAGCGCGAATAAAGAAGTTAGTCCATGATTATATACTTAGATTAGCAATTTAAAAAATAGAAACTTTCAGATGTAAAATAAAAGAATTAATTGGTACTATGATTAGAAAAAAAATTAGTATAATATGCTTATATGAAACTAAATAAATAGGAGAGAAAGTAAAAAAAAAATTTGTGGGGTAAAATATCTATTATAATAGGAAAAGAAAAATAGATAGAGATAGTGTAAAAATAATAGAAGTCGCTAACATCTTCAAGGTAACGTAGGAACCGTCATGCATAATAGAGATAGAATAGTTTTAATTAACCGTATGATCATAGAAATCATAGTTAATGTGATTGGTACTTATGCTCCTTGAGTGGGATTGAATGACCATACTAAATGACAATTTTGGTATCAAATATATGAAATGGTCTGAGAAGTTCTAGTAGGAGAGAATGTAATTGAAGGTAGAGATTTTAGTGGGCACATAAAATATAAAAGGCAAATATATGAGAAAGTTCATGAGGAATTTAGTTTTGATGATTGAAATTTGGCCATCGAGGGTATCATATACTTTGTAGTTGCATTTGATCTTATATTAACTAACACTTTTTTAAAAATATAGAATAATAATTAATAACTTTTAAGAGTAGGTCTTATAAATGTCAAATATATTATTTTCTTATTAGAAACATAGACTGTCTAATATATAAAGATTGCAAGGTCATTTCTGAAAGAAATAACATAAAGCGAGAAGAGAT
Source organism: Heliamphora exappendiculata (assembly GCA_034768845.1). Classification (NCBI taxonomy): domain Eukaryota; kingdom Viridiplantae; phylum Streptophyta; class Magnoliopsida; order Ericales; family Sarraceniaceae; genus Heliamphora; species Heliamphora exappendiculata. The sequence continues at coordinate 17,519 of JAOTRH010475833.1, forward strand.
ATCAGGATCCGGCGAGGTGGATGGTGAAATTTAAAAGTTGAGAAATGAGAGATTTTTAAGGACAAAATAAGTCAAAAAATAAGATGAGCTTTGAAAAATGATACTAATACTATGTAGACTACAATGATGGAATACATTAAAAGAGTATTGAAAGAAGTTTTTCAAGAGTCGAAGGAAAAATACTGTATAACTAAGGAGACATGGTGGTGGAATGAAGATATTCAAGCCATAGTAAAAGTAAAAAAAAAATGTTTTAAAGGTGATAAAATGATAGAAATAAAAATAATTTTAAGAACTATAAACAAATTTATAAGAACATTAAGAGAACAATTAGATATTCTAAATTAAGAACTTACAATAATTTTTATATTAGATTAAATAATCAAAAGAGATATAATAATATCTACAAACTCACTAAATAGAGAAAAAAAATAACAAGAGATCTTACTCAAGTTAAATGTATAAAAATAAGGATTCAATAATATTAATGAAGGGTGAGGAGATTAATGAATGATGGATAACATATTTTGATAAATAATCAAATGAAAAATATGTAAGAAGGTTTAGAGAATAGAAATTTAATATTTGGATAAATTAGTGTTTGACATATATACTTCAAGTTGTACTTCTATGTAATAAATTTTAGTATTTAATTTATTCATTGATAAAAAATTTTATTTCTATTTTATTGAGAATATATACGAATAATATTTACACTGTATTATTTATTTAATATTATGCAGATTTTTTTTATTCTACATAGTAGATGATCTGGTGTGCAATTTGATTTACATGCTGAAGATCAGGCTATCTGTTATTGGACACATCGTCAGTAGGATTGTATACAATGCTTTGTTATGTTTGGTATACTGAAAATTTTTTAGTATTTTATTTTATTTTTAATAAAATTAATTTTTTATTTTATGAGATTATTTTAAGTGGTGTATGTGTATCATTTCTTTAATGTTATGCATGGATGTCCGATATTCTGTATAGTATTTAATCTGGTGTGTAGAGTACGGCTTGTACACAGAAGATCAGATTTTAGGTTCTTACAGAATATAAGTTTTATGTTCATAATTTAGATGAAAATAGACATACTGTTAGGGTTGATATACTAAAAACTATGTTTTTAGTATTTAATTTTATTAAAATTAATTTTCTATTTTATGATAATCTTTATGAACAATGTATGTATATTATTTCTTCGTTATGCATGGATGTCCATTATTCTGTATAGTATTTAATCTGCTGTGTAAAGTACGGCTTACACACAGAAGACTAGATTTTAGGTTCTTACAGAATATAAGTTTTATATTCACAGTTTAGATGGAAATGAACATACCATTGGTACGATGGTGGCACAGAGTTTTAGTAGGTCTGTCTTGGTTACGGAGAACAGATAATAGCATCGTCTATTGTTTCGACTCTCTGTGCCAGTGTACTTTGTGTGTATTAAACGGGACATTTTTGGTAATTAATTTTGTACTTATTACATAAATTAATTCACACCCCAAGATTATTATGAATAGTACTTATCCTCTAAATTCTGAAATAATTATTGATTTACATATATTTAATATTCGTTGTTTTAATTCATTAGAGGGTGCAATCTTATATGGGTCTATATTCCCTTGTGAGTTGGATAGCGGTATTATTTATATGAAAAATATTAATTATTGACGAAATTCACGTGCCGTATATCGGGATTGACCCCCTTAAGGATGCTTATAAGTTTTGACCGAATTAAACCCTGTAGGTGAATTTAATTATCCGGTGGTCAAATATGTTAAGTGGAAGGATTTAAGGAATATCAAGATACCGATTAAATTAAATTGTTAGTAATTAAATTTAATTGACGAGTATCGAGAATCTTAACGTTGAGAAAAATGGTAAGTATTTAATAACAGGAGCTCAATGCAAGAAGGTCTTGAGATTATAGGTCAAAGTGCAATTATAGTGCTTTAGTGGTGTAAACTGTAATTTAATATTTTATGAAAATTATAGAAACCGCTACATATCTTTACATAATTGCAAAAATCACTAATATGTATCTGTGTTCCACGAAAAGTCTAACTCATAATTACTCCTCAGATACCTGTTGTATTCCAATATATATGCAGGTAGGCTGAACCATTTTTAAAAAATATATATCATTGTTATTGTGATATTATTTTTGTCTTTGAGGATTTAAATATATCGGGATTCTGCCGGTACAAGTTCTTGGAGGATCGTATTCCACACTACGTTCGAGGATCGCGTAAGAGATTACAGTAGAAGATCTGACTGAAGTTTCAACTCGGAATCAAATCGTAGTTGAAGATTAGATCGACAAAATGTATTCTTCTAAATTAACTTTGCTTGCACGGATTTATTTTTGATCGTTTGACATCAAAATTTTTATTTGGAGCCCGTTTCGGCGTTTGCCCGTCCTGTTTATTTTTTACCAAAAATTATTTTGCAAAAACAATAATTTTGAAAGTATTGCCTCCAATAAATTGGTATCAGAGCCGTTTTATTTTTTATTTATGATTTATCGGGACCGAGTAGATTTAGAACTATGCTAACTTTGTTTTGCAGACGTTTTAAATTTCGATTTTATGATCATTCCTTATTTTCATTTTTGATTAAATGCGTGGATGATGATTTAATTTAATTTTTTTTTAACCACGAGGATTGATCGTGGTAAATCGAATGTGAGCCTACGGGACATAGGTTTCGATGTAATATTTTATATTTTTTAAGTTTTCTTTTCTAATTTATTAGAAAAAAACAGGTATGAAAGAAACAGCGGTGGTTGGCGGCGATAACCGGCGGTAGTTCTGATGGTTTTAACCATGAATAAATTTTTTTTTATTGCTTTGCAATATTTTTTTTCCCCAGAATTTTTTTCTAGTTAAATAAAAAAAATCAAAAAAAAAAGAACGAAGAACAAGTTCGAGAAAAAGCTTGAAAAACTGTTTAAGGTTAAATAAACTGTTTCCAAACCGCAACAAACAATCTATGAAGCAAACAATCCCTGGCGGTTTTTCCAAAAGCAAACAGCACAATCTGGCAGTTTCCAAGGCGCCGCAGCATCATCCAACACGGCAGTGGATTTTTTGGAATTTTTTTGGATTGGTTGGGATGTTTTGGATGAGTGGGAGTTGTGCTTCAAACCAACACAAACTGTTTTGGTTTCTGCAAAAAAACGGTGCAATCCCAATCCCAAATAGTTTTTTGGCTACTATTCAATTCCGAAGCAAACTATTTCAGCATCCACAAAACAAGCAGCAAGTGGATTTGGATTTGTTCGGGGATATTCTGTTTTGATTTATATGAATTACACAGCAATCGAGAGTCCTAATGCAACTTGGACACAGAATGCTTATTTAGTAAAGAATTATTATAGTTTATCCTTTTCAGATCAGGAGACTAAAACTCTTTAGAGTTTTGCTTGGATCATAAAATCGAGATTTATATTTATTTTGCATTTATTTTTATATTAACAGCGTGAATGATAAATATTAATTTTATTTATCCTATTAATTTAATTAATTCAAATATTCAGTTTTAATTAAAATCTTTTGTAATAAAAAATAAAATAAATTTTTTTTAATTAATTAATTAATTAATTAAAAAAATTTAGATTTTTTATTTTTTATAAAATATCACATTTAAGATGATTTTTTTTAATCGGATATCTTGAAAAAAAACGTGAGAATTAATTTTAAATTTTGAATTAATTAAATGAAAAAATAATTAATCGAAATAAATTATTATTTTTTCAAAAAATGTGAAACAAAAAATAAAATAAATAAATTACTTTAATCACTACCTTAGTTGAAAAATTGGAGAAAAAACTGTGCATTTATTAAATTTTATTTGTTACGCATTTAAATACAAAAAGATGGTTTGATAAACCAGAATATTTGAAATCGTGTACACAGAAAGTTGTTTGATTCTTTCATATCGTGTGGCTTTCGAAATTAATAAATTTATTTTAATTAAACAAATTTTTATAACCCTAAAAAATATTTTAAAAATATAAGTGGGAGAGAAAATTTATTTACAAATAAATTTCGCGATCTCCATCACCAGTTTATAGGCGATGCAATTAAACCCTGCGTGTTGGCAGTAAGGCCTTCCTCCCAAAGGAACAGATTAATTATGATATCGTCAGTACAAACCTCTTTTAGGAATAATTCTGGATAATTGTTAGTATGGATCACATCTCCAACTGAAGGGTTCATTGCGAAGCGATTATTTTGGTATTAGGTGATGGTTAACACTTAGCTGTATATAATAGTATCCTCTCCAACTGAGTCACTGCTATTACATACTAGACCGAAACTCTGTCAGCTATTTAATTTTTACTTGGCCTGATAATTTGCCTAGATAGTAAAATTAAAAAGAATTGGCATGTCAGATCTTATGACGGATAGTAGACGTCCACCCAACGTGGCATGCTATTCACAAGTTACCAGGCTGCTAGCGAATTAATTTTAAACTTGTAAATGGGAACAAAATTAAAATAAATTCAAAGTTTTGCTCATCATAATTAACAATTTTATTTAATTATGTGATTGTCAGGATTAAAATGGCTTTCAACCCACTAGCTTATTAAAATGGCTTTTAATTACGAAACCGAATTATGTTGACTGAAAATGAAACTTGGACATTGTATTAACTGCTGAGAATTATAAGTTTATTTTAACTGAGATATGTCCGTCAATATTCGATGAGGAGATAACCAAAAGGGAAACTCAGGCCCATCAAAAGTGACAAAAAGTTGATTAGATGGCTCGCTATTACATTTTGACTCCAATATCAAATGTTTTGCAGCATCAACATTAGTTTATCTCCAGTGCCTATGACATGATGATGAACCTCAAAAAAACGTTTAGGGATCAAAATTGTGCTGCTAGGCAGGTGGCCATGAGATCTCTAATTAATACAAACATGGCTGAAGGTACACCAATTTGGGATCATGTTCTAAAGATGATAAGTCTTCTGAATGAACTGGAGAACCTTGGAGCTAAAATTGACGAAAAAACCCAGGTCGATATCATACTCCAGTCACTGCTTGAAAGTTTTAAGCAGTTCTGCCTGAACTATTCTATGAATAAGCTCAACTATTCACTAGCAGAACTTCTTAAAGAACTTCAAGCAGCCGAGGGTGTTCTTAGGAAGGCAGGTTCTGTGTATGTGGCTGAGAAGGGTTCTTCATCGAAATCGAAAGGCAACAAGAAAAAAAATATTCAAACACAGGAAAACACAGGTTCACAGGTTCAAAAGCAGTTAAGGGACCAAAAGCTGGTGTGAAGAAATCGAGAGGCAAGTGCTATTATTGTAACCAATTTGGGCATTGGAAAAAGAAGTGTCCTATTTTTCTTAGTAAGTAGAGCAAACAAGGTAATTTCTGTTTACTAGTTGTTGAACCATGTTTAACGGTGTTATCTACCGGTACCTAGTGTGTAGATACGGGAGCCACTAATTATGTTTGTAATTCTTTGTAGGAGTTCCAAGAAATTAGGCAGCTCAGTAATGAAAAAATCTATCTATACATGGGTAATAATACAAGAGTGACAGTAGTTGTAGTAGGAGATGTCGCTCTCAATTTTAGTAGAAATAGAGTACTACTTCTAAGAAATTGTCTTTATGTACTTTCGATTAGAAGAAATTTAATTTCAGTTTCAAGTTTAATAAAGAACAAATATTCTGTTCATTTTGGTGACTCTGCAGTTTTGAAGAAAAATAAATATTTTATTTGTTCTGGTACATTTGTGGATAATCTGTATATTATATCTTCTATCTCTCCTACACTGCAACTAACTGAAATAAATAACACATCTATTTTACAATATAAGAGAAAGTTTTCTTCTTTAGTAAACTAAACGTTTCTTTGGCACTTACACTTGAGTCATATTAATCTAAAAAGGATAAACAGACTGGTAGCAGATGGACCTTTAAGTTTATTAGAAGTGGAGGCACTTCCAGTCTGTGAATCTTGCATAGAGAGTAAGAAGACCAAGAGATCCTTTTCGGCCAAAGGAGCTAAAGAACCGTTGAGATGGTTCATTCTGATGTGTGTGGTCCTATAACAATCCGGGTTAGAGGTGGTTTTGAGTACTTCGTCAGTTTCATTAATGACTACTCAATGTATGTATACATTTACCTGATGCACTGTAAGTCTGAATACTTTGAGAAATTTAAAGAATTCAAGACGGATACGGAGAAACATCTAAGTAAAAGTATTAAATTACTACGATCCGATCGTGGTGAAAAATACCTCTTGAGAGAGTTTAAGGACTACTTGTCATCAGAAAAAATTATATCCCAGTTGACTGCGCCTAGCACTCCATAGCAGAATGGTGAAGCAGAAAAAAGGAATATGACTCTTATAAACACGGTAAGATCCATGATGAGTTATTTAAATTTACCCAATTCGTTTTGGGGTATCCCAAGAGAACGAATGGTGGTCTATTTTATAATCCTAAGTATCATAAGGTCGTTGTTACCACCAATACCCGATTCTTAGAAGAAGATTATATTATGGATTACAAGCCCAATAACAAAATTATTCTGGAAGAACTGAGAGAAAATATCAGTAGAACGAAAGAGAAATCACAAGTCACTGATATTTTATTACCTCGTCGTAGTGGGAGGATTATCGAGACATGTGCAAATTAATAACAGGGTGCTGATGCACATGGTTCAGATTTTGCACAGTTCGTTACTGCTAGTACATAGACACAGGTAGTGTCTCGCCGTAGTGGGATGGTTGTTCATTAACTTGACCAGTATATGTTCTTAGGAAAGTCTTTTAACAGAATTTCAAAAGAACTGGATACCGAGTCCTGTCACTACAATGAAGCATTACAAAATAAATATGCAGATCGTTGGCAAAGGCCTATGAATTTAGAGATAGAATATATGTATTCTAATCAAGTTTAGGAACTTGCAGAACCACTCGAAAGGATAAAACCCATTTAATGTAAGTGGATCTGCAAAAAGAATAGAGGAGTAGACGAAAATGTTGAAACCTTTAAAGCTAGGCATGCTACTAAAGGGTTCACTCAGAAATAATGGATCAACTATGAGGAAATCTTTTCGCCAGTAGCCATGCTTAAGTCTATACGAATTCTCTTATCTATTGTCGCACATTTTGATTACAAAATCTGGCAAATGGACGTTAAGATAGCTTTCCTTAATGGAAGTCTTGACGAGTGTATTTATATGATACAACGAGATGAATTCATTGCAAAGGACCAGGAGCACATGTTGTGTAAGCTTAAGAGATCCATTTATGAACTTAAGTAGGTATCGAGGTCTTGGAACACTCGATTTGATCAAGCTATAAAATCTTATAATTTTGATCAAAGCCCGGATGAGTCCTATGTGTACAAGAAGCGTGACGGAAGCGTAGTGATCTTTCTAGTACTTTATGTAGACGATATCTTGCTCATCGAAAACGATGTGGGGGCATTATCTACGGTTAAAGTATGGTTATCTAAGCAGTTTGATATGAAAGACTTGTGAGAAGCTAGTCGCATCCTTAGGATCAAGCTTATGCTAGATCGAAAATTAAGGATGTTATGACTTATCACAAGCAAAGTATATCGATGATATCCTTACTCGTTTTAGCATACAAAATTTTAAGAAAGGGTTTCTCCCTTTTATGCATGAAATCACTCTATCCAAGGATCAGTATTCTATGACACTTATGAGATAAAAGCATGAAGGCAGTCCCATATGCTTCGACAGTAGGAAGCCTCATGTATGCTATACTTTGCACTAGACCCGACATCTGTTTTGTCGTTGGCATGGTTAGTAGATATCAGTTTAACTTAGGACATGATCATTAGACTGCGGTAAAGAATATATAATCAAGTGCCTAAAAGAATTATATGTTGGTTTACCAGGCAGACAGTCTAGTACCTTTGGGGTACACAGACTCAGATTTTCAGTCAGACATAGAGCATACATCAGGAGACAATCTTGCAGATCTTTTACAAAGAGTTTACCGACTAAGACTTTTGATAGTCATGTAGAAGGCATGGGAGTCAGATGTATAGTAGCATAGTTTTGAGTATAAGTGGGAAATTGTTAGGGTTGGTATACTAAAAATTATATTTTTAGTATTTAATTTTATTAAAATTAATTTTTCATTTTATGAGAATTTTTTTGAACAATGTATGTATATCATTTCTTTGTTATGCATAGATGTTCAATATTATATACAGTATTTAATCTGGTGTGTAGAGTACAGCTTACCCACAGAAGACCAAATGTTAGGTTCTTGCAGAATATAAGTTTTATGTTCATAGTTTATATAGAAATGAACATACCATCAGTACGACTGTGATACAAAGTTTTAGTAGACCTGTCTTGGTTACGGAGAACATATAATAATATCGTCTATTGTTCTGACTTTTTGTGCCAGTACACTTTGTGTGTTTTGAACGAGACATATAGGGTAATTAATTTTGTACTGATTATATAAATTAATTCACACCCCAAGATTATTATGAATAGTGCATATCCTCTTAATCCTGAAATAATTATTAATTTGCATATATTTAATATCCGTTGTTTTGATTTATTAGAGGGTGCGATCTTATATGGGTCTATATTCCCGGTGAGTTGGATAGCGGTATTATTTAT
>JAOTRH010475843.1:0-19858 GCA_034768845.1 Heliamphora exappendiculata
GACATGATTAGTGGTTCCTGTATCTATACACCAGATACCGATAGATAACACTGCTAAACATATTTTCACAACTAGTGAACAAAAATTACCCCAATTGTTTTGCCTTATAAGAAATACTGGACATAACTTTTGTCAGTGTCGTGTATGATTACAGTGAAAATTTTTGTCTTTCGATTTTTTTACACCAGTCCGTAGCCCACTAATTACCTTGGAAATCGTGTCTTCTTATTTCTGAACATTTTTCTTATTCATGCCTTTCGGTTCAGGGAGGAACCTTTTTCAAAAATAAATACATTTTTTTGGTATTGAAGGAATACCCTTAGTAGTTAAAGTTATATCCAAATTACTTTTTCAGTTAACAAAATTTGGTCCCGTTAGTTTATTTTCTTTGAGTATAACTGTGAGTGAATTGAAAACAATTTTAATCCTGAAAATCACATAATTAAAATAACCGTTAATTATGACAAGTAATACTTTAAATTTATTTTAATTTGGTTCTCTCTACTATTTTACAAGAAATTTCCTACCAGCCTAGTACCTTATGAATAGCATGCCTCAACAGGAGGACGCCTGCTATCCATCGTTTATCCAGACATGCCAATTTCTACTAATTTTACTACTTAGGCAACTGACCCTGCCAAGTAAAATTAAATAGCTAATATAGTTTCGATCAAATATATAATAGCAGTGACTCAGATGAAGAAGTGATTCATATTAACAATTATCAAGAATTATCCCTAAATGAGGTTTGTACTAGTAATACCGTAATTAATTTATTCGATGAGGATGAATGTCTTACTACCAACATGCAGAATTTAATTATATCGCCTACAAACTAGTGATGGAGACCGTGAGATTTATCTATAAATAAATTATCTCTCCCACGTAGATTTTTAAAATATTTTTGAGGGTTATAAAAAATTTGTTTAATTAAAATAAATTTATTAATTTCAAAACCACACGATCTGAAATAATCAAATATCTTTTCTTGTACATGATTTCAAATATTTCGATTTGCCAAACCATCTTTTCATGTTTTAATGCGTAACAAATAAAATTTCATAAATACACAGTTTTTTTTTAGGTTTTCAGCTAAAGTAGTGATTAAAGGTATTTATTTATTTTATTTTCTATTTCAAACTTTTCCTAAAATAATAATTTATTTAGATTAAATATTTTTTAATTTAATTATTTCAAAATTTGAAATTAATTTCCACGTTTTTTCAAAATATTAGATTTTATAAAAAATCATCTTAAACATGATATTTTGTAAAAAATAAAATATCTAAAATTTTTTCATTTAATTAAAAATTTTAATTTAAAAAAACTTAATTTTATTTTTCTTTATAAAATATTTTAATTAAAATTGAATTTTTTGAATTAATTAAATTAATAGGATAATATGAAACAGATATATAGCATCCATGCCGTTTATATATATATATATATATATGCATGATATGTATATATTTCGATTTTATGATCGAATCGAAACACTAAATCGTTTAAGTCTTCTGTTGAAAATAGGCTATAATAATCCTTGTTCTTGTCAGTTTCTAGTATCCCGATTGTATCATGATTCTTTATTACACTTTGATATATACAGATATATCACATCAGTATCAAAACACATTAGAAAAATCAATCAAAATGGCCCCGGACTAAGCCACCAATGCCGACCACCATGCCGCCATCGCTGCCACCTTGTGTTGCCACCTCGGTGCTCCGTTTTCGACGCCGTTTAGACTGAAAAATAACTCTCAAAAAGTAATATTTTTTTGTCAAAAAATCAGTATGAAATTTGCCCAAAAAATAGCTTTTGATAAGCCCGATATAGTATCGCCGCCCTTGCTACGCTGTCGCCGCTTTAGCCGCCTACTTGGGCTTTTTTCGGTGATGTTTTTGGTCCTATTTTATTTTTTTGAAAAAAAATAACTCAAATATCTAGTAACTTGTTGTTTCAAAGAACACCTCAAAAAATCTCAAAAACCCCCGAAAAATAGCCTCGAATGGCCGTCGGTTCCGCCGCCACTACCTATTTTTGTGCACTGCTTTGGCGCTATTTTTTTTTCACTTTTTGACTATTTTTTTAGTGGTATAGACTTATATAAGATCGCACCCTCTAATGAATCAAAATAACGAATATTAAATATACGCAAATTAATAATTATTTCAGGATTAAGAGGATAATCACTATTCATAATAACCTTAGGGTGTGAATTAATTTATATAGTCAATATAAAATTAATTACCCAAAATGTCATGTTCAATACACACAAAGTGTACTAGCACAGAGAGTCAGAATAATAAACGACTCTATTATCTGTTCCCCGTAAAGACAGGTCTACTAAAACTTTGTGCTACAGTGGTATCGATGGTATATACATTTCTATTTAAACTGTGAATATAAAACTTATATTTTACAAGAATCTAAAATCTGATTTTCTGTAAGAACTTAAAATCTGATCTTCTATGTTTATACCGTACTCTATACACCAAATTAAATAATATATAGAATATTGAACTCCATGCATAACAAAAAAATGATTTACATATATTGCTTATAAAGATCCTCATAAAATAAAAAATTAATTTTATTAAAATAAAATTAAATATTAAAAACATGATTTTTATTATACCAACCCTAATAGTATGTATATTTATCTATTTATATTTTATGTGGATGATCATTAGTCTCTTGTGTTGAAATGTTAAGAGAAATAGTAAGTTCTCTTAAAAGAGTAATTATGTTGAGTATTAGATTGAGCTGATAAAATTGTATTGATATGGAAATCGGTAGTTATTTTGAGAGTTGAAATTCGAGCAGGAGAATATTTGATTGTTTGGGTTTGACAAGTTTATAGAAAATTTGAAATAGTTCAAAAAATAGAGAAAACTCTGCCGAAATTTTTAATTTTCACACTTAGAATTATTTGATGTTTAGGGGTTTAATATAAACTAAATTCATAAGGTGAGTTTGGAAGTTAAACTTTAAAACAGAGATTTGCTGTCAAACATTCTGGCTGTTGGGCGCTCGAGCGGAAGGCCAGGTCCACTGGAGCCATAGCATAGTAGAGAGTTCAGGGGTGCCACTGGTGTGTTCTTATTTGACCGGGGTTCTAATCTGCTCTAGCTGTGAGGGCTGTTTAAGAAAATAAATTTTGAGTTCTAAAATATACAATTTTACAAGGATTCCCATTCAATTGGTCTTTAATTTGAGATAGCGGGTTTAGTTCACGTGCTCTGGGAACGAGGGCGTTACAGTTTTCATAATTTTATTAGGAGCCCAATTCATATTTATTTTACAGATCTTTACTGTAACCCTACATATATAGGCACTTATGTAACCTTAGCCCATACAATTTAATCTCTACAGTTAGGATTTTCATGAATCCTATAGTTAGTTAGTCAGGATTTTGAAAAGCACGAAGATCGTAGCCCGCGCTACGTTGTGTCTCTTGCATTCGGAAATACAATAGAAGACTTGAATTTAGAGCTTTAACTTAAGTTTACAACTGTGAAAATTTCTAGACTAAAAGTTGTTACAGCAATCGAAATCAATCATATCAAATTTCATGTATAACTCTAATATAAATTTGAAAGTATATACCGAGTTTATTTTGATCGTTTGACATCAAAAAATTTTATTTTGGAGCAGATTTTGACGTTTGTCCATCTAATTTTTTTGTTTTTTTATTTAAATTATGTTCTTAATCAATGGATCTTGATAGTTTGCCCCAACACTTTTGACCAGTGGCTTACTTTTTGTTTTTTTTAATTTTTTTAAATATCAAATTGCAACTTTATTATTTTACGCATACAGGTATCATGATCTTTAGTTTACCATGATTTCTATAATTTATTTATTTATTTTTTAAAAAAATGGATACCACAACATGATCCTTGCCAAGGCGGCCACGCAACATGAGAGGGACCTGCTATGACCCAAGTTACAGCAAGAGTGTTGTGAGGCTATTTTGAATTTTAATTTTAATTTTATAATTTAATCAGAATAGTTCATTATTTTATATTTCATAAATACTTAATATGTGTAAATAATTAGATTAATCAGACATTGTTATTCATATGATTGAATCATATTTATTTTTAAATAAAATATAAATTAAATGTGCATCGATCATATGCATAACGATGTCCGATTGACCTAATATTTCATATAAATTAATAATTCATTAAATATAAAATAATGAACGATTTCAATTAAATTATAAAATTTAAATTATAGTTCAAAATGCCCTCCCAACAGGAATACGGACAAGGATTTTACTTAATTAAAACAAGTTTTGATTTATTTTTATTTGAAAAATTCCCCAAGGCTTAGGTTGGACCATTGGGATCCCCTCTAGGGTTTTTGTTTTTGTTTATTTAATTTTTGGAAAAGAAATAAGAGTTTTTATTCATTTAAAATCTATTTATATCTTAAAACAATTTTTATTCACTTTTATGATGACAAAACATAGTTTTTTAAAGAAAAATCCAAAAACTAATTTTATTTCTAGGAACTCATTTATTTTATTTTTAAAGACAACATTATTTTTTTTAAATCTTAAAAAATTAAGGGCTTCATGGATTTGAGTGTATTTTTAGGAGTATGGTCATCATCTTGCCGTCAACATCCATGATTAAACAGATAAAAAAAATTAAAACATAAAAGATAAAGGAACATTCATCATGCTAAACCACTCGTATAAACATTTTGGATTCTAAACAATATTCCTCCTACTACCGCTCGCAACTAATTTGTTAAATTTTACATAACACAACAATAAAACAAAATATAATAACGAGGGCCGGCCAGAGATCGTATATTCAGTTGGATCTTAAACATTTATACTCTGAATTAGAAAATAAAAACAGTAACAAGGACATAGAAAAAGACTAACGGAGCAGTCTACCACAAGTAAAGAAACTGATTTACCAAACAGTCATTCATGGCTTAATTTCAAAATAGATCTAATTAAATGGTATGAGAAAAATAGCTTTTTAGAATCAAGATCAGATCCACTCGAATACTTTTGAGAAAAATAGTTTCTTTTTTAGATTCTAAGTCGGATATAATGAATATGATCATGAACTATTCTCAAGAAAATCAAAAAAAGTAGTATATCGTCTTTCTAAAACAAAACAAAGGAACGTCCAGATGACATGTGTACCACCCCACGACCTCGAATCTTTATCTGACATTGACTCCCAAATTTTTGAAGTTGCAGGGTTTGGGCATAGGGTTGCAGAAATGGGAAAAAAATTGCAAGATTTTTATGAAATATTGTGGAGAATCGAGGTCTTAAAGACTAGATTTTAGGCTTTGAAGGTGGTTGGAACTGTGGGAGAATGAACGATTAGGGTTGGAAGGCTACAAATTTTTATTTTTTTAGAAATTTTGTAGGGTATTTGATGATCTCCTCAACCCTAAAGGAAGACTCCTATTTATAGAGGAAAAGAGGATCAGAATCCTGTGCAAGTTGCTAAGCTCTACTCGCACATTTTAGGATTGAATAGGAACTAGTACAATCAGATAACACAAAATCCAAGAAGATATTAGCACCTAAAACGATGCCAATCTGGCCAACAATGTGCTAAATTTTAGAACTTTTAGCTGGTCTGACCCCAGGAATTTCAGAAAACAAAAAAATAGGGAATTGAGCAAAGGCCGGTCAAGCCAACTGAGAGCGAGGCTGGACCACCTTTAGCTAGTCTGGCCTCGAGGTTTCGGGTAATATTTTTGGGGCAAAAAGGCCTTGGACCTCTAGGGAACCTTGGTCCAAGGTTTTTTTGAAAACACATTTGGGTTTGAAAAAGTGATTAGGGCTCTTGTAAGCTCAAATTCTTGAATTTTTGGGTAAGAAAAAGTTTGTCCTAGGCTTGGTTTCGTTTGGTTTTGTATTTTAAAAGGAAAAATAGTTTATTTTTTATTTTTTTTCAAAAACAAGAAATCTTAGGCTTTGGAAATTCGATTCTCCACTTTCATTAATGGGTCGTATCACCTTAACAGGCTTAATTATTAAGGCTTGACAAATAAAGATGTCTATTGATGCCATTCTTTTACAGAAGTTATTCAGTGACCTATCTAACTAAGTGAATGCAAACCTGGGGGACAAACCTTTTTGTCGTGGTTCTAATACTTAAGCAAACAATAAAACTCACAAATGAGAGAAGAGATTGCACTCGACATTCTATCGAGCGACCTAAGTACCTCATTACAAGGGATCAAACCATTGTAGTTCGAGGAGCAATTTTATATAAAATCCAAAATCATATCTTTATGCTTAATAACTTTGAGTTATTGGTGGACAATAAGTTCTTCATAAGTTGACAACTTTTGTGGCATTCAGGACTTCTCTATTTTGGGGTGGCCACCTATGTGCCAATAAAATTGGATAATGTGACACCCCGTTCTTCGGGTATGTCGGAACATATGTAATTATAAATAAATGACATATTCTAGTTGAACATTCATAGATACATAAGATAATTACTACATCATTAACGGTTCAGAGTTTATTTCAAATACTTAATAATTACAATCATCTAGAAAATTTCAACAAAAGTTACAATATGCCCATGGAAAACTGAACAAAAGATCCAAAAATTAGACATCCTACGCCTTCAAGCTACGTCGTTGGAGTTAACCGGCTCCTGCCACTCTCTCTCTTCTTCGTAGTCTTCTTCCTCAACGAACACACTTTCCTCAAAAGATCATTCTTCTTTACCTATGGCATGAATGTCATGAGCCGGAGCCTAGAAGCAAATTTCTTAAACCGTCTAACAAACTCACGACAAGATATCCTACAATACATATTGTATAATACCCAATACAAATTCAAGGGGCAGAGATATAGACAATTTATCATTTTCAACAGGATAAGCACATATAAGAATAGTGGTGCGAGTGCGTGATGCAGATGAATGCAATGTAGTAGCCCAACCCAAGTACTTTCAAAACAGTATCATGAATTCCACGCTGGGAATTACAGAGTAGACTTGATGGTATATTGATCACTTAACCTATCCTAGCCTCGTTGCGAAAGGTAAATGCTTACCTTGCCTACCTGCCTTAACTGTTTTACTCAATGGTAGTGGCATGGGGGCGGGCCACCCAGTTTTATCAGCCACTCTTATACGGGCCAACCGTCCCACATTGAGTACTACGATGCTCATTAAGCGTCAACCCAAAATCTAAATAAAACTAGTGACGAACCCATGGTGCCTAATTCTCATTTTTATAATTAAAAACTTCCAATTCAATTTCAAATATGGCAACCAAGGATGTATTAGATCCACAACTACTGAATAAATGATTTCTATGTCACTCAACCCAATTGAAGGATACGAAAGGGACTCCGATAACCCAAGATGAAATGTAAGAATGTTCATGATGTGCAATATGCTTCTTGTGTGTAATTAATCATAGCATGACATATAAATATGATATGGAAAATTGTACAACCTGCTAAGGCATCATGTACAAGCTTGTGAAGCATAATCTCAATTTATACAACATAGAATCGAACGATCGGCATGAATTCATTTTATCAAAAGCATCATTTTCATACACTAATTACTCACAAAATTCATATAAAATTCACATACTCAAGTCCCATAAGTAACACACCACTAGTACACTTAGCCAATTTTAGGTAATTGTTCGATTGCTAGTTTTAAAGTTGCGATAGTATTTTGAAGTACTTAGACATGGATTTAATTTCTGAATTTTGAACACCAATTAGATAAAATTATTCCCTACAACTTTCATAATTAAGTGGTCCCCCAAAGGTCTTGTGCCTTCTCTGTTGAAAATTGGTTATGTTGAACCTTTTTATGCTGACTCATCCCATTTTATAAATTGGCCAAAGTCATCAATTTGTTCCAAACAACTAGCCTTAGAACAAAACATAAAACTTGGAGCGGTCACCTTAAACTAAAACCTCCCAAAAAAATTAGACCCATAGCCCTTAAATTGATGCCCCAAAACTCAGGCCAACAGAGGCCCAAATTCTGCACCTTTCTCTATAAAGTGCTAAATGATTTTCTCTTAATTAAAATAAATGATCTTTTTGCTTTAGGATCTGACCTCAGTGTTAAACATAAAAGATGTAAAAAATATTTTTATCTAATTGGTGTACAAAAACAAAAATTAACTCGATGCTTAAGTGCCTCAGAACACTGTTGTAACTTTAAATTTGACGTTTGAATAATTACTCAAATTTGGCCAAGTGTATGGATGGCATGTCACGCTGTGGGACTTGAAGATATGGACTTTAAATAAATTATGTGAGTGATTGTTGTATGAAATTAACAATTTGATGAATAGAAGCCACGCTGATAGGTTAGATCCATGTCACATAAATTACAGCTTGTGCTTCGTATACTTGTACTCTATGCTTTAGTGAGTTATACCTTGTGCTATATTATTTTTAAATGCTATACTATAATTAGTTATATGTGAGAAACATATTGCACATCATGAGTATTCTTACACTTGCATCTTGGCTTATCGGAGTCCCCCTTTTGTGCCTATCATTGTGGGTTGGGTGGAAATCATTCTTTCTGTGGTTTTGAACCTAGGGCGTCCATGGTTGCCAATTTTAAAATTGATTTCGAAAGTTATTATTATGAAAAAGGGATTTATTATGAAAAAGAGTAAGGCACCATGGGTTCGTCACTAGCCTTTTTAATTTTGGTAATTTAGACTTTAGGTTGACGCCAAATGAGCATTCTTATTCTTAAGGTGGGTTTTGTGCGCATATAATTTGGCTAGAGGATTTAGAATAAGGATGGAGGGTTTGGAATAAGGATGTAACTAGCTACCCCACACCGTTGCCATTGAGTAAAACAGCTGAAGCATGAACCCAAGGCAAGCGTTTACCTTTCGCAACGAGGCAAGAATAAGTTTGATGATTAGATTCCCATAAAGTCTTCTCTATAATTCCCGACGTGGAATTCATATTATGGTTTTGGATGTATGTTGGGTTGGGCATTTGCATTGTATTCATTTGCATCACGCACTTGCATAATTGTTCTTATATATGCTTACCCGGTTGAAAATGTCAAATTTGTTTATCTCCTTGGCCTTAAATTGTGTTGGGTGTTATACGATATGTATTGTAGGATATTTTGTTATGAGTTTGTTAGAAGGTTTAGAAATTTTGCTTCTAAATTTTGGCTCATGACATTCATGTCATAGGTGAAGAAGAACTTTTTGAGGAGGGTGTGTTCGTAAGGGAAGAAGATTTTGAGGAATGGGGTGAGTGATAAAAGCCAGCCAATCTCAACAACGCCGTTTGAAGAATTTAATTTTTCTTCTTTTTTGATCTTTTGTCAGTTTTCACGGGTATATTGTAACTTTTGTTAAATTCTCTAGATGATTGTAATCGTTAAATATTTTGAACAAATTTTGAACCTTTAATAATGTAGTATTTATCATATGTAATTATGAATGTATGGCTAGAATATCTCCCATAATTATAATTATGTATGTCCTGATGTGCCCGTAAGACAGGGCATCACAGTTGGAATTTTGTAGAGTTACGTTGGCCTTATACTTTTCCCTTTAACTCAAAGATTGTATGTGCGCTGTGTTAACTTTTGATAAACTTATATTGACTATGAGTTGAATGAAATGAAAATTTTTGATGTCGAAATATTTATAAGTAGTTCTGCATACTTCAACCTAACTCTACAAAATTCCAAAACACAATAAATAATCAAGAATGAGAATAACTCTCAGAATCATAACACTCTTTTTCTTTTATTTTAGAATGGCGGGTAGAAGACCTAACAACCGACAAGCATATGGGCTTACAGATGATGAGGTACCGGGACTAGCTCAGGTGTTACGGGAATTGGCCGCTAGCATTAATCGTCCACATGTACGTGATCAAGTTTGGTTTCTGTCCGAACTAGGAATGCAGTGAGCCCCGACATTTCGAGGAGGAGTAGAGCCAAGAGAGGCAGAAGAATAGCTGAGAGTAGTCAAGAAATTATTTAACTCTATGAGAGTCAAGATGAGGTTGATAGAGTGGCTTTAGCTGCCCACTTGCTGAAAGGAGAAGCCGATCATTAGTGGACTGTGGTCAACAACACTTAGGAAGTAGCGACTCTGACGTGGGAACAGTTGAAAAGTCTATTTTTAGAAAAATATTTCCTAGCTCCTTTCATCTAGGGCAAATCCTAAATTTTTTGGAACTTAAACAAGGGTCAATAACCGTGACGCAATATGTGAATCGTTTCAAGGAATTGAGTTGTTTTGCCATCACCATCATACCGGACAAGGAATCAAAGGTGCAAAAGATCGAATGGGGTTTAGAGCCATCCATCCGGGCAAGGGTGATTTGCTTACAGCTTCCCACCGATACTCAGGTGGTACGCGCAGCCTTGTTAACCGAAACAGATCAAGCAGACTCAAAGAAGACATGAAACCAAAAGAGAGGAAGTACTAGCTCCGAAGGACCAATAAGGAGCCACCAAATTTTTATCCCCAAGAAGTTGTACCATCAAGAGTATCGATAAGGATGACCAAGGGACCCTATACGACATCCATGGTATGCTTTGAATGCAATCGACCAGGACATAAGAAGTATGAGTGCCCGTACCTCACACAGAGGAATCTGAGCAATTAACCCCAACAGTGGAGGTAGCCCCAAAACTAGCAGCGTAGGTACCCACAACAAGCCCAGGTCACTAGGCCAATTACTCAGTAGCAAAATGGAAGGGGAAGGCCTCTGCTCAACAAACTGCAGGCATTTTCTAGTGCGTTCGAAAAATGATATGTCGGATATCCATTGTTTTTAGAAAAAATATTCTTTTCTTTTTTAATTGAAAATCCAAGATATCCAATCACATTTTGGAAAATAAAGTCGCCACTTGATTTTTGAAAAAAAATTAAGAAAAAAAAAAGAAGACCACAAGTCATTTTAAACATAACCAAATAAAAAGTGGGTTTGGGGCTAAGGTGTGAAAAGAAAAAGTGTTAGGCACCCTTTTGGTCCAACCACAAGGTTAGCCTCTACTTTGTCATTCTTGGTTTTTGTTTTAAACATTTCAAAAGTAACATATACAGAAGAAGAAATTAAAGAGAGTTCAATTAAAAGCAAACAAAAAGGAAAAACACATAACTAAAGTCCTAAGGGTCATGCGATTTGGTTATCATTTCTAATCATGCCACAATTATTGTTTGTGCAAATCCCCCAATAATTAAAACTTTTAATAAAACAGAAGAAGAAATGTGACCTAAACCTATAATAGAAGAGACTATTGTAATAAATCTTAATAATAAAAAAGATTTGCAGAAGAAATGCTCTCTTTAGAAGAACGTGAGTAGTTAATCTTTTTATTAAAAGAATTTAAAGATGTTTTTGCATGGTCCTACGAAGATATACTTGAAATTGGCCCTGACATCGTACAATACAAAATCTCTCTTTATCCCGACGCTAAGCATGCCCAGTAGAAGCTCTAGAGGATCAGGTTAGACTGGGCTCTCAAGATCAAAGAGGAGGTCACCAAACAGATAAATATCTAATTTCTCATGGTAACGGAGTACCCGAAGTGGATAGCCAACATCGTCCTAGTACCGAAGAAAGACGAAATGATCTGAGTGTGTGTCGACTTTTGAGACCTTAACAAAGCTAGCCCTAAGGAAGACTTCCCCTTCGCCCACATAGATGTGTTGGTAGATAATACCACTGAAAATGCGCTCTTATCCTTCATGGATGGATTTTCGGGGTATAACTAGATCTTGATGGCACTGGAGGACTGAGAAAAGACTACTTTCACGACACCTTGAGGAACCTATTTTTATAGGGTCATACCATTTGGGTTGAAAAATACAAGGGCAACCTATCAATGGGCTATAACCACACTACCGCACAACATGATATACAAAGAAGTACAAGTATACGTGGACGATATGATTGTAAAATCCAAGACCAAGGAAGTGCACCTAATTGTACAGGATGCGTTTAAACCTGCAAAAATGTATTTTTGGAGTGACAACAGGAAAAATGCTCAGGTTTATGATCAGACAATGAGAAATAGAAGTTGACCCGTTAAAGATCAGGGCTATCCTCAAGATGCCTTCCCCAAAAACTGAAAAAGACGTAAGGAACTTTTTGGGAAAAATTAAATTTATTAGTAAATTTATAGCTAAGTTGACCACGGCTTGTGATCTTCTGTCCTGACTCTTAAAGAAGGGAACTAAGTTTCGATGGGATCAACAGTGATGATACCTTCAAAACCCTCCATTTATGTCGCCATTAGAACTCAGAAATCCTATGATACTATATGTATTTGTGACTGATTCAACAACGGGAAGCATGCTCACTCAAGAAGATAAAGCTAAAGTGAAAAGAGTCATCTACTACTTAAGCTAAAAGAAAACAGATTGTGAACGTCAATATACGCCTTTGAAAAAGACTTATTGGCTGCTAGTTTGGGCATCCAGGAAGTTACGTCATTATATGTTATCATACCGCGTTGTTCTAATGTCCAGGATGAACTCGCTTAAATACCTCTTCAAGAAGCCAACATTGACAGGAAAGTTGACCTGATGGTTGCTGATGCTGGCCAAGTTTGATTTGTAGTATGTCATGAAAAAATTAATGAAATGGAGAGTCATCATAGAATTTTTAGCCGATCATCCTATTGAAGGAGAAAAAGAACTCGGGTTTGAGTTTCCCAATGAGCAAGTGCTGAAAATCGAGATGGATCTTTGGACCTTATATTTCGATGGAGCTTTATACTAGTACGATTATGGGAGAGGGATACTCTTGATCACCCCCGATGATTCCAACGTCCTTTGGCTTACAGGTTGAGTTTTGAGGTTACAAACAAGCAAGCTGAGTACGAAGCTTGCTTAGCCGGATTGAAAGCAGCCTTGGAACTAGGGGCGTGGAAGTTGGAAATCATAGGGGACTCAGCTTTGGTCGTATCTCAATCAAAGGAAGAATAGAAAGTCAAAGAAGAAAGGTTGATTCAATACCACCGAGAGCTCAAAATAATGATCCCCTATTTTAAGAGTGTGGTGTTCACCCTCTGCAAAGACTTTGCTAAGTGTATGCAGGGAGAATTTGAAATGAGCATGAAGGGTGAGCTCAACTACTTCCTTGGACTTCAAATCAAATAAACTCAAGAAAGAATTTTCATAAACTAGTTCAAGTACACCAGAGACTCATTGACAAGGTTTGACATGCTAAATGCAAACCTGTGGGAACTCCTATGTGCCCTTCAACAAAGCTTGACAAATATGAAAATGATAAGGCAGTTGAAGAAAAGAGATATAGAGGTATGATTGGTTCTCTATTTTACTTAACTACTAGTAGACCTGATATAATGTTTAGTGTATGCATGTGTGCTAGATTTTAAGCTAGTTATAAGGATCTCATGTGACTGCAATTAAGTGCACCTTTAGATACCTCTTAGGTACACAAAATTTAGGATTATTCTATCCTAGAGGAATAACCTTTGAGTTATTTGGCTATTCTGATGCAAACTTTGCTGCTTACAAAATTGATAGGAGGAGTACAAGTGGAACATGTCAATTCCTAGAAAACTCACTCATATCATGGTTTAGTAAAAAATTAAACTCAGTAGCCTTGTCAGCAGCTGAGGCTGAGTACATTGCAGCTGGTAGCAGTTGTGCATAAGTTCTTTGGATGAAACAATAATTAGAAGATTATGGTGTATACTTAGATCACATTCCCATTAAGTATGATAGCACTAGTGCCATTAATATATCCAAAAAATCTTATACAACACTTTAGAACAAAGTATATAGAGATTAAACATCATTTCATTGGAGATTATGTTCAAAAGGAAAACATAGAACTTGAATTTATAGGCAGATCACTAACTTGTTGATATTTTTACCAAACCTTTAAATGAAGAAAGATTTTGTTATATCAAAAAAGAACTTGGTATGTTATGTGCTCCAAATTGATGCTTCTTTGCCATATTAACCATGCATGTTCAATGCTTTTCATGCTTTAATTTGTTGTGTGAAAAATGTCGACACAATGTTAAAAAGGGGCCGATACACGTATGAAAGGGTTGACACAAATGCTATATAGTGTAGACACCCAAATTTGACTAAACTGAATCTTAGGCACCCACTTCGAATGCTCCTCAATTGCAAAAACATGAAATTATGCTCAAAAGATACCCCCGAGCAAACAATGCCAAGAATTCAACTAAAAACCCAAGAAACCACCCACACCCTCAAAAACATTCAGGACGCGACATTCCTCATCCTCACGATTGCCACTTTTTTCATGATCCTACAACAGGTCGTGTCCTTACCTTCACGATTTCCACCTTTTCATGATCCTAGAACAGGCTGTGAGCTTCATTCCTCACAACTGCCACCTTTTTGTGATCTTACAATAGGCTACCACCTTTGAAGGTCACGACCATCTCGATTCGTACATTAGAGTTCACGGCCTCCATGTCTAAGGACACGACTGTGAGTTTTACACATTTTTAGATAGGTAGCAACATCCCTGAGGATCTCTATGCTGCTCTGATGCCTATAAATAGGGGCCATTTTCACTAAAAACCAGAGGAGGAAGGTTCTGATACACCGAAACTCTATCGAATCCAATCCTCACTCAATATTCCTGATACTCTCGATATCCATACTCCCGATGCTACATATTCCCGGATCAAGTTCGTGGCTTTACTTGCATTGGTGAGGCTTTTAGAGCACAGACTACTTGGTGATTCTTGTCTTCCACACCTATGGGGACATCAGAGATGGTTGATCACATTAAGTAACCTTAGGAAATCGTGACAGTTTTTATACTCAAATTCTCTCTCTCTCTCTCTCTCTCTCTCTCTTCGGTGTTGCACGATTAAGGTTTTCATTTTTTTAGCAGTAAATTATCCATGTCAAGCATGTATTTCCTTTGATTCGTAATGATTGATAAGTGAGATATGTAAAAAATATGTTCATTTGTATTCATTTTTAAGAAAAATAGCATGTTTATAG
Source organism: Heliamphora exappendiculata (assembly GCA_034768845.1). Taxonomy (NCBI): domain Eukaryota; kingdom Viridiplantae; phylum Streptophyta; class Magnoliopsida; order Ericales; family Sarraceniaceae; genus Heliamphora; species Heliamphora exappendiculata. The sequence continues at coordinate 15,002 of JAOTRH010475843.1, forward strand.
TTCTGTAATATGTAGAACATAATATTTTTTAAGTAATTTCATATTCATTGGCACACTGGACACTCGAAAATATTTTTGTGACTCTCAAAACCTAACGGCCGCAACATTCAATTGTCACAGCGTTAAGTTATTTTGTCCCTATTATTACAGCCACTGCATATTTGCTTCATGGCCGCTATCTTTTCTTCATTTTTATCGCGACCACAACATTCTGTTGCTACAGTCTTGAATTTTTTGTGAAACCAGTAGCATGAAAATCATGTTTGAACTCTTCTGTTATTTCCTTATGATATTAGATGTACCATGTATAGAGAACCATGATGTTGTTAAACTAGTTCTTATTCAATCTTATCTACTTATTGTTTTAAATAGATTCTGTACATCTTGTTTTTTTGAGCTGTCGTAAGCTTTTTGCCCCTAGTATTACGGTCACTATGTATTTCTTCACGGCCGTTGATTTTGCTTCATTTTTGTTACGGTCGCAACATTCTGTTGACACGACCGTAAGCTTTTTGTATGACCAGTAGCTTAAAAATAGTGTTCTGACCTCCCTGCCTTTTTTGTTTAACCTTATGTGCAGCATATTAGAAATCGAACTGTATAGTATGTCTCCATAGGAACTTTTTCTTTCTTTCGATGATTAGTTTAATTCTCATTTGCTTGTTTTACCTCCTTGAATTCATTAAAATTTTCAGAATCCATGTAAGATATTTGAGGCATAACGAAGTAAGCAAACTTTGAATTCATATCATTAATTTCAACTGTGCTTACAACTTCGGACTCAAAACAGAAAGGACTCAGAATGCCAACAGGTGCATTCCCGATAAACTTTCCATTACAGGTACTACTTGTTGGTGGCAAACTGTCAAAATCATTTATTTGTAAACGATTTTTTGAAAAAATAAAACTAGAGGAGCAATCGTCAAAACATGCTCTAAAAAAAACTTTTTGATGTCGAACAATCAAAATAAAACCCGTGCCACCACAGTTAATTTAGATGAATACCTTTCGGTCGATTCTTCAATTGCGATCTTTGATTCTCTGAGTTAAAGCTCTGATCAGACTTTCTATTGTATTCTTGATGCAATTCTCAAACGTAGTATGGGTTACGATCCTTCGAGAACTGATACCGGCAGAACCTGGATAACCTTAGTTTTGAAAGACAACTTATGAATTTGGTTTAGCCTATTAGTATATTTATAGGGTTACAGCAGGGACCTGTAGAGTAATTAAACATAAACTTCTAGTGTGACCCAGATGCTCATCTAGCGATTTTTTCAAAATATGCAAACCTCTCGACGGTTTCTGTAATTATGAAAATCTTGCAACGATTTTTGTAATTTTCATAAAACACTAAATTATAGTTGATACCACTAAAGAACTATAGCTGTACTCCTAGCCATAACCTCAAGGCCAATTTGTATTGAGCTCCTATTATTAAATACTTAACTCATCTCCCACGTTAAGATTCATGATACCCGCTAATTAAATTTAATTACTGATAATTTAATTTAATCAGCATCTTTAACATTCTATAAGCGCTTCTGCTTAACTTATTTGACTGCCGAATAATTAAATTTACCTGCAGGGTTTAGCACAATCAAAACTTATTCACTTTATTAGGAGGGTATCGTCAATCCTGAGCAATCAAGACGTGAATTCCGTCAATAATTAATATTAACCATATAATTAATCTGCTATCCAACTCACCGAGACAATTGGCCATAAAAAATTGCACCATCTAATGAATCAAAATAATAATTATTAAATAAACTCAAATAATAATTATTTCAGGATTAAAAGTATAAACACTCATAATAACCATAAGGTGTAAATTAATTTATATATAGTCAGTGTAAAATTAATTATCTTAATGTGGTTCTATTCAATACACATAAAGTGTACTAGCACAGCAAGTTAGAACAATAGACGACACTATTATCTATTTTTCGTAACCAATGCATGCCCTACTAAAATGCTGTACTACAGTCGTACCGATAATTTGTCTAATTCTATCTAAACTGTGAATAACAAACTTATATTATGCAAGAATCTATATTCTGATTTTCTGTGTTCAAGTCGTACTCTACACATCAAATTAAATACTGTACAAAATAAAGGACATCTATGTATAGTATTTAAATAAATGATATTGCATACATTACTCATTAAGATTCTCAAAAAATAAAAAAATAATTTTATTAAAATAAAATTAAATACTAAAACCAAATAAAATTCATAGTTTTTAGTATACAACCCTGACAATGTTCATAGACTCACCAGATTCGGACTCTAACTCACTTTTTACATCATGCATACGAAAATACGCAAAGGATTGACTCTTTTGCTTCTTTCCAGCAGCATCCATAATTAGTGTAGTATAATCCGCAGGCTCGTCAGCATCTATCATCAGCACGGCTTTGCCATCTCCATTGTTTATACGCACTCAGGCCATCTATTCACTAAAGAAAGAGCCCAGATCTCCTTTCTCGCAATGAACTGCCCAATCGGCTGGTATCTTCTCAGTACAGCCCATCTACCATATCTCTTCCTCACTGTCAAATTGCTAGTGATTAAAGAAGATCTCTAATCCCGACAGTTTCTGATTGGTCTCTTCCTCGATTTAAGGTTCCAAAAACCCGCAGTAAGGGAAATCATCTCATTCTTTAATGAAATGTCCATTTAGTGTTGGTCCATATTCTCCTATCTTTGAATTCTCTAATCTTAGTTAGTGTCCGAGCCCATATCCATGGCGGTTGTGATGAACATGGATTGGCATTGTTATTCCTTATAGATTCTTGTAGAATCCCATTCCCAGGAAGAAAAGCATTCCTTTCATCATGGAGAGCACCTTTGGGTTCACATAATTATCTTCCTCAATCATCAACACTTGCACAACCTTAGTTTCGTCAAAATCAAGCCCACTGAGAAGGAGGTCTTCTTCTCTATGTTGAATCTCAAGGAGCGGGGTCGTGTCATTGAGCGAGGTTGGCATGCCAGTTTCCCCTAAAATGGTGATAGTAACCCCTTCCTTTATTAGCTTAACTTTCTGATGTAGGGTTGACAAAACTGAAGGTTTTTCCAATGACAAATTGAACGAGGCTGGCATGTCGAGAACATGGAATTCCACTTCACTCTCTAGTGAACCCACTATTACATCAAAGGTCACTATTCCCAAAATGTCTCTCTATGTATTATCATATGCCCTTACTCCTTGTGCACTTGGCTTGAAATCATATGTCTTCAACCCTAGGCAATAAGCTGTTCGTAACGGGCATACATTGAATGCAGTGCCATTGTCGATCAGAATGACTGGAACCTACTTTTTCAAACATTTAATAGTCAAATGAAACAGTTTGTTATGAGATGGTCCCCCTGGCGAGAAATCTTTGTCACTAAAAGTGAACGCATTAGGTTGCTTCTCCGGTACTAACATTCTAACCAACTGATCGGGGAATACATTGATAGGAATGTCGACCTTGTTCAGAGCTTTTGACACAGCCTGCTGGTGCTTATGAGAAGTCACCAGCAATCCTCAGATGCTGACATTCACTTGTGTTTTTCTCAGCTGCTTCAATACCACATCTTCTTCCTCACTATCTTGCTTTTCTCCTTGCTTTCTCGATTCTTTTACTCCCTGTTCACCTGTCCCTTCTCTAGCTGGGCGGGTTTAAGATGCCTCCCACTTCTTGTTAGATGTTTCACTTGTTCTTTAGGCTCCTACAATCCTTCAAATTGGTTGGCTACTTATCTAACTTCGATCACTGTGTGATGACCCGATATGTGTTTATTTTGTTCTTTCATGTTTTTGATTAATAGAAGGGACCGAATTAAGTTTGGGTGTGGGTGCTATAAGAATTTTGCTCGTTAACAGTTGAATCAATAATGTGTGAAAGTGATTTTGAGATACCTGGTGATGAATGATTTTGATATGGTTGTGTTAATGAAAAATTTTAAAATATTAAAATGTGAGCAAAGTTGGAGGTTTTAGTTGAATTTTAAGGAAATTTGAAAATTTCAACTTTAAGGGTCCTCGCTCGAGCGGTGGTCTGTCCGCTCAAGCGGACCATTAGGAAATGATTAGATTATTCTCGAACAGTAGAGACCCCCTTTATTTTCTATTTCCCTCTTCTCTTCTTCTTCCTCTCCTAGAGAGAGAGAGAGAGAGAGAGAGAGACCCATCCCACATGAAAACTCTAACCCTCCTGCATGAAAATTGAAGATTTGAAGCTAGATTGGGAGCAAACAAGGATAGAGATAAAGATTTGGAGCAAGAAAATGGATGATAGAGCATCAAGGAGTTAAGAACTCTCACAACCAAAACCCTAGGAGGGAGAATTTGGAGTAATCTCAAGCTTTTAGGAGATTTAAGGTAGGATTTAGATTATATCTTGTGTTTTATATGAATTTTGGTTGATATTTTGTTTATATGAGTAAAACCGAGTTGATTCCATGCTTAATTGACAAGTTCTTGGGTTTGTATGTGGGTTGAGTTAGGTTTGACAAAAATAGGAGTTTCAAGAAATGATTAACTTTGATTTTCTTTAAATTTTTTTGTATAAAAGGGGTTTATGAGACTTGAATTCCTTGTTTTTGGGATGGAATTAAAGATTTGATACATGTTTGATGAATGTTTAAGGGTATTGAGGTTAAAAACTTAAAATAGGGAAAGTTTTGGGATTTTCTCAAGCACCAGCGCTCTCGAGCAGAGCCCTGTCCGCTCGAGCGGTCACATGCCATAGAGTTTGGGTGCTCAAGTGCCCTCTGTCCGCTTGAGCAAATTAGCTTTGCTGGGCCAATTTTAATTGATCATATCTCCCTCATTTGGATTTCGAATTGGGTCATTTTTGTACTCAA
>JAOTRH010475854.1:0-26160 GCA_034768845.1 Heliamphora exappendiculata
TGCTGAAATAGCCATTGCTTTCTATTAGTTGTTTCATCTCCCTGGGAGAGGGAAAATACATAGGAAAGTAAAAGGAGTCAACTTTAGCTTCACTAATGGAACCCTGCATAAAGAGACACCATTTTAGCTTCACTGTAAGATTTTTTATTGTAACGTCCCAATATAAGTAAACTAGTGGTTTAATAACTAGATGAAGAGAACCACAAGATCACTTGAAATGCTTTACCAAAAGCATTTCAAATCTCACTATTTTCATTTTGTAGTTATAAACTCGAGTGTTAGAATGATGTTTCATTTTTCATTCAATAAATGCATTCTTTAATTGCATTTTATATAATTATGTTTACATTAACATTGCATTTTATTGAATGAAGACCAAAACACTATTCTAGTCGCCTAAATCTATAATTACCAAATGGACAATATTGACATTTTGTGAATTTTTTGATTGATATAAATAATATTTATTGACCCCATAAATCATTAGTAAATAATAAAGGGATAATTATAATAAAATTTTAAACATCAAAGATGCAGCAATAATCTCTAGAAGATCAAAAGTACTAATGTCGTTGAATCAAAACTCAAAGAACATTAGTGTATTTTACCCAAACATATTATTTCTAATATCACATAGAATGAGATATCACATAATTGCTTTTCAGCTTTTGAATGACTTACCACTTCCACCATTTTGATCAGGCTCTGCTCAAGAGAACGAAGCATCACACTATATGGGACCTGATAATTCTGATGAACCTCGTCTGGGATAACTGGCAATATTAGTACCATCATCCCTCCCACAACAATCTCTTTAGCTCTAGCATTGAAGAAGTTAGCAATGTCCTTAGCAAACTGAGTTTTGTAAGCCTCGGTGACCTGATCACTCGAGGCACTCGTGTAATGAATCCTTTTCCTATTTTGGGGTTGAAAACTTTTATCAAAGAGCTCTTTTGGAACCTTGGAAAGCCATTGGAGTGCAGCAGAGGAGTACACAAAGTGGAGAGAGGACTCGGGGAACAACTGACCATGGAAAGAACCTGGGACTCCAGCCGCAAAGTAGTGCCTGTCTGGAGGGAGGGAGGTGAAGAGGGTGTTGAAATCATTGGAGGCATGATCACTGAAGAACAAGTGAAACTCAGGTAGCTTGGAAGTGAGATGTTGGGAGTGGCACTTCACTTCCATGGCTTCTACCAAGTTTTGCATAGCAATAAAGGTGTTTGGCCCAATTGAACAACCAAAATCTGCTATTCGGATTGTGCTTGAACTGGAACTTAGTGTTGCTATGTCAAACTTATAAAAAATTGCCTCTTTGACCATCTCTTTTGCAATATCTAAAGCTGCTAGCTGCAAAAAGAAGCCGTGGTAATTTATAACTATGAGTGGTGCCATGAATTGAACTTAGATTACTCTTATAATTCATTTTAGACTTGTAATCTGATCAATGAGAATTTTGAGCAAAGAGAAAGAAACCACCCATATATCCCTTGCTAATATATGTGGAAGTTAAGAACTCTAATATCCCTCTCTTACATACATGGAAGAAGTTTTCTAGTTTCAGAAGTAGATTCAATGGTTATTTCCTACTAATATTGTATTCTTTATTTTATAATAGTTTTTCTATTGATATTTACTAGTTACTTATGAATATAGGCTTTCGAGCCGAATCACACAAATCATTTTGTGCACTGTGCACTATGTAGTTTATGCACTGCGTGATGCTTGATTTAAAATTTTTTTTATATTCATTCGTTTAGTTAAAAAAAAATACCTTCAAATCACATGCAAAGAGAAAATGCTATAATTTGACAATTTCCATTTTTGTGACCAAGTTAAAAAGAAATTAATCAACTTAAAGCATTTAACTAGATGAGACAAAAATTTGTCCCTCCAACCTCTTCATGTTCATCTTTTCTATCTAAATTTTATATATTCAAATTCTTATATATCGAATTTATTTTCATATGTTTCTCTTTGGCTTCTTATATTATTTTGTAAGTCCACTATCCTTTGTCAAACCTTAGTCTACTTATATTTATTTTTATTTTTTGATTGATATAAGTAAATACAAATATATAGAGAAGTGCATCAAGTTAAATGTTCAATTATATAAGAAACTCGGACAAGAGGTGCGTGTTGTGCTATTGAGAGAGAACACTCTGCTATCTTTCAATGGCTTAGCTCTTGAAACTATTTTTTTGATCAAATTCGTTCAACATGTAGAGAGCTTGTTGATTTCATTATCCACACAAAAAAAATAGATAATATCTATAGCTATGCAATCGAAAAATAGTTGTTTAATATTAGAGAGTTGAATTGTTTCTCAAAATTCCACCAGTCAGCTGTGGGTTCATCCTAAATTTCTATTCATGGGTTAATAAATACAACAAATCTGAAGAGAATATTCTCGAAGATAATATGACTAGATTTTAAGGAGATAAAATCTGAAAATATTATGTGAGACAATATAACCAGATTTTGAGAAGATAAAATCTACAACAAATTTGCGGAGAATATTCTCGAAGATAATATAACCAAATTTTAAGGAGATAAAATCTAAAAATATTCTGAGAGATAATATAACCAGATTTTGGGGAGATAAAATCAGGAGAGATAAAATCTACAACAATTCTGGAGAGAATATTTTCAAAGATAATATAACTAGATTTTAGGGAGATAAAATCTGGTTATCTCATATGCCCCCTCAAACTGAAGCCGGACGAAGAGCGAGGGTCAATTTGTTGCAAAGAAATTAGAATTGGGAGGAAGGTAGATGCTAGGTCATGATATCTGCCACTTGACCTTTAGATGAAATGAAGCAAACGGTTAAATCTTCTTGAGCAACCTTGTCACAAACAAAGTGAAAATCAATTTCTACATGCATAGTTCGAGCATGAAAAATTAGATTGGCGGTGAAATAGGTTGAACCCACATTGTCACACCAAAGAGTTGGAGCCATCGAAATTGAGTTACCAAGGTCAAATAATAACAACTAGATCTATGGAATTTCAACGGTAGCATCAGCTAACGCTTTGTATTATGATTCAATAGAGGAACGAGCAATGGTGCGTTGTTTCCGAGAGCTCCATGAAATAAGATTGTTGCCAAGATATATAGTATAGCCACTCATTGAGTGACGGTCATCTACACATCCAGCCGAATCTGCATCGAAATATTCTTGTAAGGTAAGTGGTGAGTGTTTGGACAACAGTAACCCATACTGGACAGTATGTTGAAGATAGTATAGAATGCGGTTAACAACACTCCAGTGGATATTTGTTGGGGCATGCATGAATTGGCAAGCTTTTGTTACTGCAAAATCGATATCAGGGCGTGTAAGGATGAGATACTGGAGAGCCCCCACAATCTGGCGATGTTATAATGTATCAAAAAGTGGTGTGCGGGTAGTTTTGGAGAGAATGGTGGTGGTAAAGCCCTGAGTTAAGATGGGTTTGCTAGTTTGCAAGTTTGAGACAAAGATCGGCTCAGATAGAAATCCATTTAGGAAAGCATTATTAACATCAATTTGATAAACTGACCAACCAAGAGAGGTGGCAATAGCTAAAACTAAACGAACAGTTGTGGGTTTGATGATCAGACTAAAAGTCTCAAAATAGTCAACACTAGATTCTTGATGAAAGCCCTTAGTGACCATTCGAGCCTTGAAGCAGTCAATACTGCCACCGCGTTTCTGTTTAATGCGGTAAATCCATTTCCAGCCGACAACATTATGGGCAGAGGTGCGCGAAACAAGCGTCCAGGTGCCATTTTGGATGAGAGCATTGATCTCGGTACACATAGCTAGTCACCAACATGGAAGCTTGGAAGCATTGGTATAGGACGTGGGTTCTATGTGTCCGTCAAGTGAAGGAGAAGCTGTTTAGGTGGTAAGGTGGGCATGAGGGGTTGGAGGTTTCATTGAACGAAGTCCCATAGAATGAGTACGTGTGGTAGGAGCAATAATGGTAGAAGAATTTGGGTGAGGGTAGTTAAGATCGACCACAAGTTGAATGCCAGGGGAGGATGAGGAGAGGGGAAAATTTGAAGATAAAGGAGGCTATTGGGATGATAAAGATTGAGTTGGAGGAGGCGGTTGAGACGTAGAGATGAGGTCTCGAGAATGACGCGATAAGGAAGCATTTGAATTTGAAGTGGTTGCTTGAGGTAAGTGAGAGTGGGATCGGGGTAAGGAGGGAGAGAGATTATAGTGCTGTGGTGTGGGAAAAGATAAGGAACAATTGGAATTAGAAGGAGAGGAAGTCGGTGGATGTGGTAATGTGGTATGATTGGGCATTAAAAATGACTGAGTGCTAGTCGGGTTTGAGCTGTTGGAGTGGTCGATGGGGATCTGACATGATTGTGTGTGTGGAAACACCTCTCATGGAATCTGATTGGAATCGGTCATAGACAATGGAACGAGACCTAGAAAGGAGGGGCCCATAAATGGAAAATTATGCTCGTTAAGGAGAACATGTCGAGAAAAATATATGCGGCTCGCGCTATGATCAAGACAACTATATCCATGATGGGAGGGACTATAACTAAGAAAAAAACACGATGCATAAGGAAAGGAAAATTTATGACGATTGTAGGGGCGAAGAAATGGGTAGCAAAGATAACTAAAGACTTTCAAAAAATTATAATCGAGTTTCAGTTGAAAGAGACGTTCATGAGGAGATATATTGTTAGACACACGAGAAGGAAGACAATTGATGAGAAAAATAGTTGTTTCAAAGGCAAAGTGCCAATATTTTTTAGGGACTGAAGCATGAGCAATATACCTAAGCGAGTCTCAACAACATGGAAATTGCGGCATTCAATTTTTCCATTATGTTCATGAGTATGAGGGCATGAAATACGATGGACAATAACACATTGTTTGAAGAAAGTTGTTACAGAACGATATTCTCTGCCCCAATCAATTTGGATTTATTTTATTTGCGTAGAAAATTGTCGTTTAACCAAAGACTTAAATTGAATGAAAATTTGAAAGACATCAGATTTGAGAGACATGGGAAAATACCACAAATACTTCGAAAAAAGCATCAAGAAATAATATAAAATAACGATGGCCATCAGAAGATGAAATGGGAGATGGGCCCCATACATCACTAAAAATAAGTTCTAATGGTGCTGAATATTGAGAGTTCGTTACAGATAAAAGTAAACAACATGACTTTGCTAGCTGATAGGCATGATAAAGTGCCAACTTTTTATTGTAAGAAAACGACAAATTATTCTAAATAAGAATTTTACGAAGAACATGGTGGTGAGGATGACTAAGACAATGATTCTAGCAAATACAGGCAACGTTTTTCGAGAGATGAACGGAGGGCAAAAATGGAGTAGAGGTAGAGAGCTTGTAGAGATCGGATTCATTCTCCCCTCGAAGAAGGATTTTCTAGGTGACCTGGTCCTTGATAAAAAAATGGTAGGGGTGAAACTCAAAGAATACATTGTTATCCTTGCTAAATTGAGAGACAGAAAGAAGCGATTTAGTGAGAACGAGAACATGTAAGACGTTGAAAAGATGAAATGAAGCAGATGGTGTGGGGATTGTGGTTTTAGTAATTTATGTAATTGGGAGTCCCTTACCATTGCCAACACGAAGTTGGTCCAAACCATGGTAATCATCATGATGAGAGAGGGCAACAAGATCAGGAGCAGCATGTTGAGTTGCGCTGGTGTCAAAAAACCAATCAGCAGGAGAAGTAGGCGTGTATGAGCATATGAGGCAATATTGGCTTGTGGAGTGGACTCAGAATGGTCAGCAACAAAAATAAAGAAAAAAGTATTTGAATAGAGAAACTCATGACTGAGGAGAAGACTGTGTAACGCTAAATAAGAGACGAAAGAGGAGCGAGTAGCTAGAGTTGTCACAAGATCACGTGTGAGACCCGATATTTTTTTTTGTTATGTATATATGTAACATATCGGTTATCATTTTAATCATTATAGAAAAGCATATTTCTATGTATTTTATGCGTGGGTTATATTAGAGTGCATGTTGGTTTCAATCTCGATCCTATTAGACGCATAGCAGAAAGTTGGAGAACTTTTCTAAGCAGGCTTAAAGACCGATCGATTGGTCTGTCTGCATGGGTTATATATATGGCAGCTAATGGCCTTTGGTTTTCAATCGAACTTTCTCAACAAGCTTCCTTTCTTCCTTGTTTGGAGATAAACCAAACCCTCTTCCTTCTCTCTAGCTTTTTGCTTGCTTCGAGCTTGGTTCTTGGCATTGGGATAGTGGATCCTTGTTATACACGCCATGGGCTTCACGTTCATCTGAACAGAATCTCATTTTGGCGACTTTGGTTTCTTATCGGTGTTTAAAGCATTGAGTTTTTAATTCTTAGTGGTAGGATTTTAGACTATCTTGTTTTAAAAGGGTGCTATATGTGATTTATTCAAGTTTTTATCAATTTAAAATGATATAAATGTTTAATTTGTGTTTAAACCATGTTTGGTTGGATAAAAAGCATGTTATGCATTTTTATAGTTTACTACAAAGTGGGTTGACGTATGTGTCCGTGGTTTTCGAAAGGATGAGTTTTGAAAATCGAAAGGGTTTGAGTATATGTTGCGAAAACATGGTTTTGAAAATTTGCAGCTAACCCTTGGGGTTGAGCCTTAGTTTTTAAATGATTCGGTTGAAATAGTGAAAATATTTTTAAAATGTTGGTCGATCTCCATGGTTTTATGAACGGCGTGGCTGGATGTCGTTGGACATTTGTACATGGCTATGTGTATTTACAAACGTGTTCGTAGTTGAGCTGTGTTCCTTTTTAATGATTTTATAGATGTGCCGTAACAATATGTGTGTACGTGGGCTGTCATTGCTTCTCGGTGAATGTTCAAAAATTTTGCGCAAGTAGATGCTTCATTTCTTCGGGTTAACCCCCGTAAATGAAGTGGTTACCCGAGTGGGAGGCGTTTGTTGTTGTAACCCCATATTGAACTTATCATTACTTAGCGGGTCATTGGATGCCCCAGACCTAGGCTAATCGGTGAGAGTCTATAATTGCTATCTTTGTCCCTGGTGCAACAAAGTTGGTACATAGGAATCATTGTGGATTATGGAAACTGGCTGGAAAATAACGTGTTGTTTATATTTATTAAACTGTTGAGCGTTATGGGATTATATGAAATCTTGTGGTTTTAAGGATGAAAAACCATTTTGAGACTCGTGTAATCGAATTGTTTATATAATTCGTGATTGCATGTTATTCTTTTAATTCATGCTAGTCTTTTCCTATTGGGTTTCGGCTAACGTTGTGGGATTTAAAAACTTTTAGGTGAATTTGATGACGCGGATTGATCTAAAAAAGCCCTGGAGGTGGCGAATGACTAAATTTCAAAGTTTTTGTTGTTGTTGGATCATGTAAATGACGTCCTATGTTTTGGATTTAAAGAATAAATTTTGTACACCTTGAGGCCTTGTTATCAATGCATGTATGTTGTATGCTTATGAGGGGAACCTTGGGTTGGTTGTATGTTTTCATAATTGTATGGAATGGTTATTGTTTTTGGTTAGTTTTATGCTTTATATCAACTCTTTTGCCTCAAGAGTGGATTTTGAACCTTGTTTTAGATGGCTTGGTTGTGCCTTTAAAGCTTTCAAAAATGTTGGAAAATGGTTAAGTGTTGAGGGTGAAAGGTTAGGTTTTGAAAAAGTGGTCCAAAGTTAGACCGCTCGATGGAGCGATCGATCGGTCTATCGAGCGGTCTTGTGTAAGCCTTGGTCGTTTCACATGCATGGGAAAAATGGTGAACTATTAAAGTCCGCTCGATTGGTCCCTTGATCGATCAATTCGTCTGGGTAATTTTCTAAAAATTTTGTTTATTTGTTTTAAAGCTTGGCTCTTGGGGACCGTGACCTTATTCTTTTGGGATGCTATTTTACATAAAATAAACCCTCAGATGTGCATTTTTCAAAGGTATTAACCTCGCTTTCATTTACATTATTGGATCCGTGTGGGTTCAGGTGGTTTTTATTGAACTTGGAATCATAAAATGGGTGTTTCTTAGGTGATTACGTGACCCGAGTTTCGGGGCATGACAACTTGTTATCAGAGCTCTAGCTTCGAATACGTAAGAGCCGTAGGAGAGGTTGCATCACCTTGTGAGGATGGTGACCTTAGGATTGATTAATCTTGCCTTTGGGTGTTTAGATTAACAAACTCAAAAATCGATTTAGAAATGCGTTTGGCCGACGTACTTTCTAGCAAGGAATCTAAATAGGTTACCTAGATTGACTCATCACTCTTGATGGTACTTGTCGGTACGTGGAACCTGTCTACATGATCATAAATGGCTAAGTGTTGGCATGATTATGTGGCTTATATCTGTAATAACATGATGATTGAATCTTATGTTGTTATACTCTTTTTTTTTTCTTTCATATAGAAGTTATGTCTGCGCGGAGAACACAAGGCTGTGGTCAAGGCCGTGGTTTCGGCCAAGGGAATGTGCTAATTCTTGGTGCTGGGGGATGCTAATGCTCCCCAAAGACAAGTAAATGGGGTAGGATTGCTACGTGAGATTATGGTTTCCATCTGTCAGCTAGCTGAGGCCGCTATGGGAGGGGTGAGAGCACCTAAGCCAAGGTGGCCACAGAATGGATGAAGCTTGTGACGAGGATTCTATATACACTACAGATAGTCAAGGATGACTTAAGGGTTGCATTTACCGCATTTAAGTTGAGGGGTGATGCCCAATAATGGTGGAAATTTTCTAAAACTACCGAGGAAGGTATGTGGGTAGCTTTTGCTATAGTATTTTTGGAGAAATACTTTCTTGAGTCCTCTAAAGACCTATACCAGGAAAAAAAAAATCTCACCCAAGGAGTTATGACTGTGGTTCAGTACGAGGCAAAATTCACCAACTTATTCCGTTTTACACAAGAAGTTGTAGCTACCAATGAATTGCATGCAAAGAGGTTTGAGAGGGGTTTAAGACCCGCGATCAGAGATTGAGTGGCGATATTGAGGACGCATGTATTTACGGACTTGGTGGAGTCAACCATCACTGTGGAAAATATCTTGAACGAAACACGCAGGGCTAGAGAGAGCAGAATCCAGCAGGGTGGAGGCAGTGCGCAGTTTGAGGGGAGTAAGAATAAGCGATAGGGGTTATCTAGCCGAAATTCTCATACTGTGGGATCATATCAGAAGCATTTAGTATCGGCACTCTCAGTGGCTTCATCAGGAAGGCCAGAGCATAGGGAGCTCATTAGTTATTGGTGTAAGAAACCAGGGTATTGTGCGTCGAATTGTGCACAGAAGAGGTAGTTCTAGAGTTTAGTACCTGTTTAGTCTCAGTGGAGAGAGCCACCAATCTGTTTTGGGTGTGGCCAGCCAAGGCATTTTTATAGGAGCTATCCTCAGGGAGGGAGTGTACAAAGCATGGTTGGTGCACCAGTTGTTCAGTTTACCTTCGATAGACTTATTGGCAGCCGCAGCAGCAACCAGCAGCTCAAACTTCCAAGGTTATGAAAGGGGGTGCCTTAGTCCAGTCAGTACGGAAGCCTGCAGCGTAGAGCAATAGTGAGCAGACTAAGAGACCATAGGGCTGAGTGTACGCCCTTATAAATCCCAGTTCCTCTAAGGCACCGGTTATGCCCGATGCTGCAGCGACTACCTCAATTATCACAGGTACTCTCTTAGTGTACAGATCATGGGCCAGTGTTCACATCGACACGAGAGAATTGCATTTTTTTATTTCATTTTCTTTTGCATCTGATTTGGGGTTTGAGATAGACTCATTGGGTAACACACTGTGTGTAGAGACCCTGGTCAATGGGAACGTGGTGTTGCGATGAGTCTGTAGATCTTGTAAGTTAGAGGTCATCGACCGCTATTTAGAGTTTGATTTCATCATTCTCGACATGACCACATTTTTTATCATCCTAGGGATGGATTAACTGGTACCTATCGTGCCTATATCGATTGCGATCGACGAAAAGTATTGATTTGTATACCTAAGGGTGATTGTTTTTGTTTCACAGGTGATCAGGGCGATGGTTTGGTGCCCATGCCTAGCGTTGTGCAAAATTGAGGTAACCTTAGTTTCCTCTTTTCTGCTCTCATGTTGAATGAAGCTGTTGGGTTCGAGGAGAGTTTTTTCCCTATGGTTTGTGACTATGTAGATGTCTTCCCTAACGATCTATTCGAGTTTCCACCGAGTCATAAGGTAGAATTTTCTATCGATCTTGTTTTGGGAGCTGCTCCTATTTCGATGCCATCTTGTCATTTTGCACTAGCAGAGTTGCGAGAGCTTAAGGTACAACTTTAGGAGTTTCTTGATAAGAGATTTATATGCTCATCACCGTGGGGAACTCTGTCTTTGTTTCCTAAGAAGAAGAATAGGTCCTTGAGATTGTGTTTTGATTATCAGAAGCTGAATCAGGTATCGGTGAAAAATAAGTATCCTATACCGAGGATTGATAATTTGTTTGATCAATTAAAAGGTTCATGCTGCTTTTCTAAGATTGACTTGAGATAGAGATATCACCAGTTGAGAATCGAGGAGGAGGATACAGTGAAGATCGCCTTCCGAACTCGTTATGGTCACTACGAGTTATTAGTTATTCCGTTCGGTTTGACGAATGCTCCTGCGACGTTCATGGACTTGATGAACCGTATATTCCATCCATATCTTGATAGTTTTGTGGACATATTAGTGGATGACATTCTTATCTACTCACCATCGAGGGAGATGCACGAGGAACATCTCCGTATTGCCTTAAATCTTTTGAGGGAACATTACTGTATGCAAAATGTGAAAAGTGTGAATTCTGATTGCCAGAGGTGAAGTTTCTTGGACATGTGGTATCGGGGGATGGAGTATCTATGGATTCTTTGATGACTGGCGTTGTGATGAGTTGGGAATGACCGAAAAGTGTATTTGAGATTCGTAGCTTTCTGGGTTTGGCAAGCTATTATCGACGATTCATGAAGGATTTTTCTCAACTTGTCGTGCTGATGACTCGCCTTACATAGAAAGGAGTCAAGTTCGTTTGAAGTGAGTCTTGTGAGTTGGCATTCTTGATGAGTGCACCGGTGGTAGTTATTCCAGAATGAGGTTTAGGTTACACAGTATATTTTGATGCATCGCATGATGGCTTGGGGTGTATCTTGATGAAGGAGGATAAGGTTGTGGCTTATAAATCTCGGTAATTGAAGACGCATGAACAAAATTATTCGACACATGATTTGGGGTTGGAAGCCATGGTTTTCGCCTTAAAGGTATAGCGGCACTATCTGTACGGTGAGCATTTTGAAGTTTTTTCGAATCACAAGAGTTTGAAATACTTGTTTTCTCATAAGGACTTGATTTTACGCCAGCGACGGTGGATGAAGTTTATAGAGGATTACAACTTTGATCTCCAGTATCACCTTGGAAAGGCCAATATCGTAGCCAATGCTCTTAACAGGAGATCTCATGGTTCATTAGTTTCTATTGCCATGTGAGAGTGGGACATGCTCGAGGAGGTTGGTGAGTTTGATTTGTGTCTTAGGGAGACAGAGGAGGGTGCAACCTTATTTTTAGTGGTTTTGCAACCCATATTGATTGTCTGTGTTGTGGAGGCTCAGCAGACAGATTAGGAAGCTCAAATGTTTCGGGATCGTGTTGCTAGTGGGGGAGACACCAAGGGATGGATTGTGAGTTCGGATTAGAGTTTGAGATTTGCTAGGAGAGTATTTGTGCCTAAATCGTGCCACGATGATGTGTTAGGGATTTCCACCATTCTCGTCTTGTAGTGCACCCAGGAGACATCAAGATGTACCATGATCTGCGCCATCAGTTCTGATGGAAGGGAATGAAGAAGGATGTGGTTTAGTTTGTTTCTCGATGCCTTACTTGTCAGCAAGTGAAGGTAGAACATCAAAGGCCTACAAGGTTGCTACAGCCATTGCCAGTATTGAAATGAATGTGTGAGAACCATTACCTACATTCAGTTTCTATGGCTTCATCATGGTGTCGAGAAAGTTATATAGGAGCTTGTGTCTGAAGTCCGTGTTAGGTATTCAAAGTTGTTTTCTTCTTGTCCTCGTAGAGAATTTTGTGGGAGGAATTTCTTAAGGGGGAAAGAGTTGTGAGACTCGGTTCCTTCTTATTTTCTTTTGTATATATGTAACGTGTTGGTTATCATTTTAGTTGTTATAGAAAAGTATGTTTCTATATATTTTATGCATGGGTTCGCTTAAAGTGTATGTTGGTTTCAATCTTGGTCCTGTTTGGCGTGTAGCAGAAAGTTGGATAACTTTTCTAGGAAGGACCTTTAGACCAATCGATTGATCTGTCTGCGTGGGTTATACATATTGTGAGACCCTGACCCGTTTTCTTTTTTAGCGTTTTTTGACGCGTGTTTATCATTTTCGTTACAGCATGTTTATATATGTTTTTATGCATTTTTATGCATGGTCGGGTTTAAAAATACATGTGGGGTTGGTTACCAGGGTCGTTAGGCATTATGCTATGAATTTAAAAAAAAAGATATTTTTTTGGCGGGGGCCTATAAATATCTAACTTTTAGATATTTATGAGATATACTTTCAAAACTCACCAACTAAGTTTTCTTTTTCCAAAATCAAAAGTTCTGCCTTCTCTCTAACTTCTCGGGGGCCCAGGGATTGGCTTTCAACGATCAAATAGCAGATCCTTAGTATTCTCGTGGTGGGCTACGCTTTCATCTGAACAATATATCATTCCCACGAAATTTATTTTTGTACGTGGATCGAGGCATTGAGTTTTTAACTCACTGAGGTAGGATCCTAGACTCTCATGTCTTAAAGAGGTGCTACATGTAATTGTGTGTGTTTTTACCGTTTAAAAATGCATGAAAAGTCATTTATGTTTGAAAAGGTCGATTTTTGGGCTTAAAGCATGTTTGGTGGGTTTTGGTTGGACAAAAAGGTTTTTAAAGGTGTTTTTCAATTTCTTACATTTTGTTGGACTCATGTATATCTGTGGATTTCATAATATGCATGTTGAGTTGTTTCGATTTTGGTTTATACATGTTTTCCCGCAAGTTTTTCTCGATAGCACTAGGGTTTGACGAAGATCAATCAATTGAAGTATGGAATTCAATCAACTAAATGGATAGTGGCTGAGTTCAGTCGACTGAAGTTATGGGTTCAGTCGACTAACCTGAGACACTAGAAAATTCGTGAAATTCTAGTAGCATTTCAGTCGACTAGATGGGGGTGCCCAGTCGACTGATGTTCTATTTTTGGTTGTTTGATTGTTTTCATAGGTCGTGTGGTGGCCATGAGGGTTTGTTGGTATTTTGTTGTCATCCTTGGGGGTGACGTGGGTTAGTTTATGGTGATGTTTAGACATTGTTGGGTGTGGGGCGTGTTTAGGTTTGATGTTCTTTTTCTAAAAATGGGGTTTTGGGAAAAGATGGAGTTTTGTGAAAACATTTGTGAAAACTGTATAGTGGGAGGTGTAGGGTTGGCCTTTGGGCTAGGTTTTGTTTTGTAGGTTGTTGGTCATCCGGGTGAGTGGATGTCGATTGTATGGCATGCGATGTTGTGTTAGGTTTTGTGACAGCGCTATGTGAAACATAGTGTTTATACGTGGTTTGTGCATTTAAAACTCTAATTTTATTCATGCATGTTATAGTACAGATATGTGGTTTTGGTGTATCTAAAACTATGGTTTTATTTATGTATGGATTACATGAGGTGCGTGTGTCGCGTGAGTTGCACGTGTTACATGGGTTGACTCTAGTTAATAATCCATAACGAGGGGCGTAAATGGTCCTACGGTGGAAACCCGTGAATATGTATAATGAGGGGTGTATATGGTCCTACGGTGAAAATCCATGAAGATGTATGTGTTGCATGTGTTGCGTATGTTAAATCTGGTTAACAATGCATTAGTTGGGGCATATATGGTCCTTCGATGAAAACCCGAGAAAATGTATGTGTTCCGTTGTGTGGATAGCACGTGTTGTGAATGAATTAACATGTATTTGTTAGAACTATTGCCGGGGCTTGGGAGTGTTAATGTATATATCTGTGTTACATGTAGGGCTCATGGGAGTCGAGGCTCGTAGGATTCTATCTTTGCTTGTGAAGCATTGTAGTATATATATATTAAACTATTCTTTTGGGGCTCGTGTGAGCCGTGATGTAAATCGTTTTCCAAATGTTTTCTTCTGAGACTCGTATGGGTTATGATACAAAACCGTTTTCAAAATCGTTTTCAAGGCTTGTGTGAGTCAGAAATCGCACCTTATTTTTCCTAGCATGTTTCGGTTTTATTTCATGTTTATCTAGTTTCTGTTGAGCTCTGGCTTATGGTGTGGGATTTAAAATATTTTTCAGGTACGGGTCACGTAGGTTGATCTGGAGGTGCCGGAGAGGCAAAAAATCTGTAGTCTTTCTTTTGTTTCTTTTTGGACCATGTATGTTTGCATGTTTCGGTGTTAGAACCATGTCTTGTAAGCCCTTTTAGCAATTCTATTTAATGCATGTGTGCTTTTGTTTGGGAGTGTAACATCGGGTTAGGTGTTATGCATGGTTATTTTTAGGCATTTCATGTGACTCGCTGTTTAGGGTGTGACAAAATGGTATTAGAGCTTTGGGTTCGAATACCTAAGAGTTGTGAAAAAAGGGTACATCACAGTGTGAGGTTGATTGCATGTGGTTGACTACATGTGTTTATATGTTTTGATAGCATGAGCATGATATGTGTGAACGTTGTGTATATGTGAGCATGGGGGTTAAACATTAGGATTGATTAGTCTTGCCTTTGGGCATTTGGATTAACAAGCTTGGAAGCCGAGTTAGCAATGCATTTGGTCGCCGTGTTTTCTGGCAAAGAATCTAAGCAGGTTATCCAAATTGACGTGCCGTACTTGTCGGTTCTCCTCGGTATGTGGGATTTGTTTAGCATGAAGCTATGTGACTACGTGTTAGCATTCTTATGTGGTTAGTGTTTACGTTCATGCAATGTGCTGCGTCTTATGTTTTGTGTTTCCTTTCATATAGATGTGATGTCTGCGCAGAGAGGACGACACCGTGGTCGAGGCCATAGCCATGGTTTTGGCCAGGGGGATGTGCCTATCCCTGATGTTGGGGAAGCAAATTCTCCCTAAGAACCTGTTGACGCGGTAAGGTTGCTGCGTGCGCTGGTTGGCTCCATTGGTCAGCTAGTTGAGATCGCTAAGTGGAGAGAGAAAGAACCTGAACCGAGGGCAACAATAGCGATGCAAGAGTTTGAGTGTCTTGACCCTCCTACCTATACTGGGGATCCTACAATAGCTATAGGGTAGTTGGAGTTGGTGACTCGAATCCTTGATACACTGTAGATAGTGGAGGAAGATGTGCGGGTTTCTTTTGCTGCTTTTCAGTTGAGAGGTAATGCTCGTGAGTGGTGGAAATATGCCTGGAATACCGTGGAGGGCACGTGAGCAGCTTTCACTGGTGTTTTTCTGGAGAAGTACTTTCCAGCTTCTTCGAGAGATTTATACCGAGAGGAGTTCTATGCTCTCACTCAGGGGCGATGAGTATTGTGCAGTACGAGACCAAATTTACCAGTCTGTCCCAGTTTGCACCAGAATTGGTGGGCACAAACGAGTTATGATCGAGGATGTTTGAGCGAGGTTTGAGGCTAGCGATCAGGGAGCGCATGGTAGGGATGAGGCTGCGTGTTTTACGGAGCTGGTGGAGTCGGCAGCAATGATCGAGAACACCTTAAGCGAGACTCATGGTTCCAAGGAGGTCAGAGCACCAAAGAGGGGGATAAGGGCACAGTTAGGTGGGCATTCCAACAAGAGGAAAAAATTCTCTAGCCCTAGTTTTCATCCATCTGAATTACGATGGCAGTTTTCTGCACCAGCACCATTGGTGGCTTCGTTTGGGAGGCCAGAGCAGAGGGAGGTTAGATGTTATCGATGTGGACAGCCGGGGCATCGTGTGCTACATTGCCCGCAGCTGACACAGTACCGGGATCCACAGTTGAGGCAGTCCCAAGGTCCCGTATCGATTCAGTCACAAGGGAGGGGCTGCCGATTTGTTTTGGGTGTGGACAGTTGGGACATATTCGCAGGAATTGTCCTCAGAGAGACAGTGTGCCGGGCATGATAGGCACACCAGAGGGTTCGTTTGTGTAGGATCAATAGTAGCATCCCGTAGTTCAGACTTTCCAGGTTGCAGATGTGGGTACTTCAGTTTAGTCAGTATGGCAATCGACAGTGCCGGGCTTTGGTGGACAGACCCGACTAACGCAGGGCCGAGCGTGTGCCCTCACAGCTCCCAGTTCTTCCAAGGCACCGATTGTGCCTAATGATGCAGCTATTCCTCCAGCGAGCAGAGGTATTTTCAATGCATGAGCATTATATTTCTTCACTTCATCTGTTTAGGAGTGGGTGATGGACACCGTGGGTTGTGTGCTGGGTGTGGAGATATCGGTTGGTGAGCATGTGAGGTTGGGACGCGTTGTAGATCCCATGTCTTTAACGTAGTAAGCCATTGTTCAGAATGCATGACCTTGTTTGACTATATCCTAGGAAAGGTTTGGCTGACCACCTCTTGTGCTTGTGTCGATTTCGATCAACGAGGTTGTTTTCTTCTGACCCTGTGGTGAATTTTGGGAACAAAATTCCTTTAAGGGGGTAGAGTTCTGAGACCCTGACCCATTTTCTTTTTCGGCATTTTTCGATGCGTGTTTATCGTTTTCATTACAGAATGTTTATATGTGTTTTTATGCCTGTTCGGGTTTAAAGATGCATGTGGGGTTGGTTACCGGGGCCGTTGGGCATTGTGGTGTAAATTTTTTTAAAAAAAGATGTTTTTTCGGCGGGGCCTATAAATATCTAAGTTTTAGATATTTATGAGAGATTTTTTCAAAACTTACCAACTAAGTTTTCTTTTTTCAAAACCAAAAGCTCTGCCTTCTCTTTAACTTCTCGGGGGCTCGGGGCTTTATTTTCGACGATCAGATAGTGGATCCTTAGTATCGTCGTGGTGGGCTACGCTTTTATCATGACAAAATTTCATTCTGACAAAGTATATTTTTGCACGTGGATTGAGGCATTGAGTTTTTGACTCACTGAGATAGGATCCTAGACTCTCTTGTCTTAAAAGGGGTGCTACGTGTAATCGTTCGTATTTTTACCGTTTAAAAATGCATGAAAAGTCATTTATTTTCAAAAAAGTCATTTTTTGGGCTTAAAGCATGTTTGGTGGGTTTTGGTTGGATGAAAAGGATTTTAAAGGTGTTTTTCAGTTTCTTAAATGTTGTTAGACTTATGTATATCCGTGAATTTCATAATATGCATGTTGAGTTGTTTCGATTTGGGATTATACATGTTTTCCCGTAATTTTTTCTCCACGGCGCTAGGGTTTGACGAAGTTCAGTCGACTGAAGTATGGGATTCAGTCGACTAAATTGGCAGTGGCTGAGTTTAGTTGACTGAAGTTATGGGTTCAGTCAACTGACCTGAGACACTGGAAAATTCATGAAGTTCCAGCATCTTTTCAGTCGATTGGATGGGGGTACCGAGTCAATTGATGTCCTGTTTGGGGTTGTTTTGTTGTTTTCATGGGTCGTGTGGTGGCCGTGGGAGTTTGTTGGTGTTTTGTTATCGTCCTCGGGGGTGACGTGGGTTATTTTATCGTGATGTTTAGGCGTCGTTGGGTGTGCGACATGTTTAGGTTTGATGTTCTTTTTCTAAAAAGGGGGTTTTGGGAAAAGATGGGGGTGTGAAAATGTTTGTGAAAACTATATGGTGGGAGGTGTGAGTTGGCCTTCGGGCTAGGTTTTGTTTTGTAGGTTGTTGGTCGTCCGGGTGAGTGAGCATCGGTTGTATAGCATGTGATGTTGTGTTAGGTTATGTGGTGTCGCTATGTGAAACGTAGTGTTTATCCGTGGTTTGTGCATTTAAAACTCTAGTTTTATTCATGCATATTGTAGTACGGATATGTGATTTTGGTGTATCAAAAAATCTGATTTTATTTATGTATGGATTACATGGGCTGCGTGTGTCGTGTGAGTTGCATGTGTTGCGTGGATTAACTCTGGTTAACAATCCATAACGATGGGCATATATGGTCCTACAGTGGAAACCCGTGAAGATGTACAATGTACGGTGGGAACCCGTGATGATGTATAATGAGGGGCGTATATGGTTCTATAGTGAAAATCCGTGAAGATGCATATGTTGCGTGTGTTGCATACATTAACTCTGGTTAATGGTTCGGTATATGTTAACTCTGGTTAACAATGCATTGGTTGGGGCGTATATGGTGCTTCGGTGAAAACCCAAGAAGATGCATGTGTTGCGCTATGTGGATGGCACGTGTTGCGTATGAATTAACATGTATTTGTTAGAACTACTGCCTAGGCTTGGAAGTGTCGATGTATATATCTGTATTACATGTGGGGCTCGTGGGAGTCAGGGGTCGTTGGAGTCTATCTTTGCTTGTAAAGCATTGTAGTATATATATATATATATATATATCAAACTATTCTTTTGGGGCTCGTGTGAGACGGAATAAATAATCATTTTTCAAATATTTTCTTCTGAGACTCATGTGAGTTATGATATAAACCGTTTTCAAAGTTCGTGTGAGTCAGAAACTGCACATTATTTTTCTAGCATGTTTTGCTCTTATTCATGTTTGTCTAGTTTTTGTTGAGCTCTGGATCACGATCTGGGATTTAAAATGATTTTCAAGTATCAGTCACGCAAATTGATCTGGAGCTGCTAGAGGGGCGGAAGATCTAGTCTTCCTTTTCTTTCTTTTTGAACTATATATGTTTACATGTTATCGGTGTTGGAACCGTGTCTTGTAAGCCCTTTTGGCAATTATATTTAATGCATGTATGCTTTTATTTGGGAGTGTAACATCGGGTTGGGTGTTATGTATAGTTATTTTTGGGCGTTTCACGTAACCTGAAATTTGGGACGTGACATATATGGCAGCTAGTGGTCTTGGGTTTTGAATCGAAACATTCTCAACAAGCTTCATCTCTTCCTTGTTTGGAGATAGACCAAACCCTCTGCCTTCTCTTTAGCCTTTTTCTTACTTTGGGCTCGATTCTTAGTATTGGGATAGTCAGTCCTTGTTATACGCATCGTGGGCTTTGCGTTCATCCGAATGGAATCTCGTTTTGGTGACTTTAATTTCTCGCCGGTGTTTAAAGCGTCGAGTTTTTAGCTCTTGATGGTAGGATTCTTGACTATCCTGCTTTAAAAGGGTGCTACATGTAATTTATACACGTTTTTATCGTTTTAAAATGCTATAAATATTTAACTTTGTGTTTAAACCATGTTTGGTTGGATAAAAAGCATGTAATGTTTTTTTGTGGTTTACTACAAAGTGGGTGGACATGTGTATCTGTGGTTTTTGAAAGGATAAGTTTTGAAAATCGGAAGGGTTTGAATATATGTTGCCAAAACATGGTTTTGGAGGTTTGGAGCTAACTCTTGGGTTTCAGCCATGGTTTTTAAAAAATTCGGTTGAAATGGTGGAAACATTTTGAAAATGTTGGTTAATCTCCATGGTTTTATGCACGACGTGGCTGGATATCGTTGGATAATTGTACATGGCTATGTGTATATACAAACATGTTCGTAGTTGAGCTGTGTGCCTTTTTAATGATTCCATAGATGTGCCACAACAATGTGTGTGTACGTGGGTTGCCATTGCTCCTCGGTGAATGTCCAAAAATTTTGCACAAGTAAGTGCTTTGTTCCTTCAGGTTAATCCCCATAAATGAAGTGGGTGCTTGAGTGGGAGGCATTTGTTGTTGTAAGTCCATATAGAACATGTCATTACCTAGCGGGTCATTAGATGCCCCGAACCTAGGCTAATAGGCGAAAGTCTATAGTTACTACCTTTATCCCCGGTGTGACAGAGTCGGTACATAGGAATCATTGTGGGTTGTGGAAACCTAGTTGGAAAATAATGTGTTGTTTATGTTCATTAAACTGTTGGACGTTATAGGATTATATGAAAACTTGTGATTTTAAGAATGAAAAACCGTTTTGAGACTCGTGTAGTAGAGTTGTTCATATAATTCGTGATTGCATGCTATACTTTTAATTAATGTTAGTTTTTTTCTATTGGGTTTCGGCTCACGTTGTGGGATTTTAAAAACTTTCAGGTGAATTTGATCGTGCAGATTAATCTAGAGGAGCCCCGAAGGTGGCGGAAGACTAAATTTCTTAGTTTTTGTTGTTGTTAGATCATATACATGACATCCCATGTTTTGGACTTCTTAAGGCCTTGTTATCAATGCATATATGTTGTATGCTTATGAAAGGAATCCTGGGTTATGTTTTTATAATTGTATGAAATAGTTATCGTTTTCGGTTGGTTTTATACTTTATGTCAACTCTTTTGCCTCGAGAGAGGATTTTGAACATTGTTTTAGATGACTTGGTTGCGCCTTGAAAGCTTTCAAAGACTTTGGAAAATGGTTAAGTGTTGAGGGTGAAAGGTTAGGTTTTGAAAAAGTAGTCCAGAGCTAGACTGCTCGATGGACCGATCGATCGGTCTATCGAGCGGTCTTGTATAAGCCTTAGTTGTTTCAGAGGTGTGGGAAAAGTAGTGAACTATTAAAGACCGCTCGATCGCTCCCTTGACCGACCGATCGGTCTGGACAATTTTCTAAAAATTTTGTTTGTTTGTTTTAAAGGTTGGCTCTTGGGGACCGTGATCGTATTCTTTTAGGCTATTCTTTTACATAAAATAAACTCTCGAATGTGTGTTTTTCAAAGGTTTTAACCTCGCTTTCGTTTATATTCTCAAACCCTTGTGGACTCGATTGATTTTTTTGGAACTTGGAATCATAAAACGGGTTTTTCTTTGGTGGTTCACGTGACCCGGGTTTCGGGGCATGATATCACGAAACATGGAATTCAGACCTTTAAACACATAGAGATTGAAATCCTATAGAGAAGGCGGGCAACCAATAACAAAAAGTTCGTCAGATAGAGTTTTGGCTTTATGTAGGTATTGAGTAGCAGGTAGATCGTCTTATTTGAGATTTTGAAGATGCAAGTGTAGTTGCATAATGCGAGTATGTGAAGGAGAGGCAAGTGCAGACACGAGAGTACACCAAATATAGTGGGACGAAGTGAGGCCAACGATAAGAAGAAGAACTTCATCAGACAAAGCGGCAATTAAGAGACTCATTAATAATTGATCCTGAGCAACCTAGGCTTCAAAATCAAGATTTTTAGTGGTGGTATTGTTGTGGGTAATAACAGCGGGGGATAGGGATACGAACCGCCAACATAGCCAAAAAGGCATTAACCTTGAAGGTACGACACTAGTAAGGCTTTCCAATAGAGGTAGGTGGTGTTGGTGAGTTTAAGCGAGAGAAAATAGTGAGCATTGGTGAGAGGAAGAGGGGAAGAGGAAATCGATGGGGGACGATTAGTGGAAGTAGGCAGAGTTGACTTTGGTGAGGTGGGTGATGAAGACGAAGTTGGAAGAGATGCTATGGTCAGCGGCGTAAAAGGCTAAAGACTGAAGAGACACACGGCTGAAAGAGACCCACCGATGAAAATTGTCAAGGCTCTGATTCCATATTGGAGAATTGAATTGTTTCTCAAAATCCCTCATGTCAGTTGGGGTCATCCTAAATTTATATACATGGGTAAATAAATACAACAAATCTGGAGAGAATATTCTTGAAGATATTATGACTAGGTTTTAGGAAGACAAAATCTGAAAATATTCTGTAAGATAATATAATCAGATTTGAGAGAGAGAAGATCTGTAGAGATAAAATCTACAACAAATCTACATAAAATATTATTAAAAATAATATACCTAGATTTTAGGGAGAAAATTTGAGAATATTCGGAGAGATAATATAACTAGATTTTGGGAAGATAAAATCTGGAGAGATAAAATCTACAACAAATCTACAGAGAATATTCTTAGAGATAATATAATCAGATTTCAGGGAGACAAAATCTGGTTGTCTAATATTTAACTATTTTTTAAAAAATATTATTTATTTTGTAAGTAAATACAATCGAATTGCATAGTTACAAATACCAAATTAATATTTTCTATATAGAAAACAAACAACCAGGTCTACATAATGAATTGGCCTGATCATAAAATATATCAAACATCAAACCTATTAAAAACACAGCAACGTGTTGGCCCAGATACCCTCATCCAATAAACTCCAACAACAATTAAATCCTGGACCTCTTAGTGAGCGGATGAACTTTTGGTTAAGTTCCAAAATGCAAAAATATGAAACACTTGAGAAGATTTAGATGTTTAATTGGAACTTTGAATATTAGTGCATCAAAATTTTTGTAAATTGAGGATTATTAAAGAAAATTTTAATAATTGTTCTGAATGATTTGAAAATTCGAAAATGCCTAAATAATTCATACATGGTTTCCTTGAAGTTGAAACATAAAGTGATAATCCTTCTTAGTTTTTCTTTTATTTATCTATTTGTTGGGTTTTCTTTCCATCAACAAAGAGACTTTGTGATCTGATTGAGACAAATGAAAAAATTAAAAAATTAATCAAAAAATTAAAAAGAATGAAAGAAAAAATAAAAACATGTCAATTTTTTTGCATATTTTTATTTCAGACTTTTCTTTAAATTTTTTGTTAATTTTTTACCTTTTCAATTAGTGTAAACAACAGTTAAATTCTTACATTATTGATTTATAATAAAAAATAGTTTTTAGCTCAATTTACATGCCAGGCATTAGCCTTGGTCTATACATAGGTTTAGTACAAAAATAATTTATTAAGAGTAACAGTTGTCAACATCTGTTAATGGTCTTCATTTTTTTCAAGTTTGTATCCTCAACTATAAGGGCATAAAAGGGCATAAAATTTTTAAAAAGTAACTTATATAAAACATTTCTTGAGTTTAGACCATAAAACATTTCTTTCGTGAATTTTTTAGTTTCAGAATGAATGACTTACTTTTAGTTGGATCGTGATGAAAATTAATTAAGATGCGCATAAATTAGATCGATCAAACACAATTTTAACCGTTAAATCCAACAAAAATATAACAACTACGGCATTAACTTCCTTTTTATATGCACATCGGTTGCATATAAAAACTATCAATCTCTTGCGTTTTTAGGTTTGTTTGTAGTTAATTTTTGATGTGCCAATAAGAAGCAGTGACGGAGATAAAGATAGAAAAAGAGGTCATATACCAACAACCAAATGATCCAGAAGTAGCACCACCATTTGTGGTTTACAAGACCAACCACAAAATTAATCACATAAAAAGATCACAGTCATCTCTAAGCATGTAACACTTATAATACATATAGATCCCATATATCTATAAATGATGGAGGTCATATTTTATGATATCTAATTGATTTTTTTTAATCAGATATGCACGGTAGAACATATCCAACACTTGGTATAAGCATCGACAGTTTGGTAGAATTTATTGACAATATATATATATAGACGAATTCAAGGGGACGAATGGGACATTCATCTCCTAAGTTTTGAATTTTATAATTCTAGTAGTATTAATTGTAAATGTTTTAAAATTATAAAGGTTCATACCCAAATTTTTTGAAAAAAAAATTAACATCAACCCCCTTAAGAGATTATAAGAAATTTTTATCTGCCAAAATTATAATTCTGCATCCATTCCAAATATTTGCAAAACAAAGTACCTGAAGGTGGGAATTTTTGGTGTAGCTGTAGGCGCCATCTCCACCATTCATAGGAAATGCTTTTGGCTCCATGAATGTGGTTTTCCTTCTCTTTCTCTCACTCTCTCTTAAATAATTGTTTGTTGAAGACAATCCTTTTCCTAAATATAAAATTTCTAGTTACAAGTCTTATCTGCAATTAATAATGGAGGTGCATATATAACCTAAAGTCTAAGGACCACATTATCTTGATTACAAATGGGTAGAATTTTCCTACAACTTTTACATGTGACAAAAAATAGGAGATATGTGATGTCTATAATGATCCAAGTGAACTACTGATCTAATAACTTCAATAAGAGCCTAACAATACGATTCAAAATCTTAAATCCAAGTTATTAGTAATAGCTCATAAGTTCCATTATATACCAAACTTATTTTCTATTTTCTACCGATATATGATGGAGTGTCATAGTGTCAATGCCTTTTAAAACTACATGATTATGTGGAGCACATCCTTAAATATAGGACATCGTATGCTCACGTGACTTCCTAATAATTGGGGCATTAAATGGTCTTAGTTGTGGGACAATCAATAATTTTTTAAGTGAATAATTAATCAAAAGTCCAATTCTTATACCATGTAGTGCATTTGGTTCACTTTTATTTTTTTAAGTTTTTAGGTATGTTGTTTTACAAGTTTTAAGAATTAAGGTTTTCTAATATAATGCAAGGCAATTTTATAGATAAAATCTTACTTATTACTCATATACACCCCAATTTCGTAGCAATATGAACCCGTATGATTTTATGAAAAAAATAATCCGATTCAAGAGATCTAAACCCAATGAGCTTGTAAAGAAATACTTGGTAAAAATAGTCTAAACTTCCAATTTTCTCATCAAAGATAAGAGTAAAATGACTAAATTACGTTTGCGAAATTCTCCCAAAATAGATCAATTTGGCCCCAAAGAATGCCACAATGATATAAACAAAACATCTCATTTTTAAACCAAAAGTCCCAAAATTTTCCAACCGCGACTGTCTGCTTGAATGGGCCCCCTACTGCTTGAGCGGTGACGTAACTGAGAGCTTTTTGGCCAAAATCTAGAAAATTTTTCTAAGTGTTGAAAAAACACATGATTTTCATAAGTTTGAATATGTTTTACAATAAGCTCAAATTCCAAGGAAAACATACATTTAATGAGGAGACATCTCCTTTCAATTCGAGAATTCAAAATTTTGAAATTTGATATCATAATATTCCATCCCAAGCCAAAGAATTCAACCATAAGTCGACTCCAACACCCTCACATGTATAAAAGATATGAAATTATGACCTTAAGGTCTTACAAAATAGGTTACTTAAACCCACAAACATCTATACATGGTGTTCAAGAGAGTTTCATCTTTACAATTTCTATTCTCAAAAGTTATCATGAATGGGTGTGTAATTCTACTAAGCTACACAAAAAGGGTCTCCATGACCGTACTTCTCGATCTATGGCTTTCTGCTCACTATCACCTGAAATGTTATTAAATAATATGAGCCGAGACTCGTAAAAAATTAACTAATAATGAACATATGCATGACATGCGAGGATGCTTATACAAAATGCAACAATAGCTTTATCAAAACCAAATTCCATTCTTTACCGAAAACCCATTCACATAACCAATTTTCCTTATAGAAATTAAACCCAATTTCCCTCACAATCCATCATTTAGTCATTTATCTCAATTTCATTACACTAATTTCAAATTATCAATTTCTACAACTCCCGCATACACGTACACACACATACACAGACACACACACGCACACACACACACACACACTTCACCCACTTCTCTTCATATCTAAACCATTTCATAGTTTTATAATCTAACTCGATTCAAGAACTATTTTACAGTTTTTCACAGAAGGACAAGTGCCTAAGCCAATTCAATTCATATACTTTTTACGGTCTTTCACCATAGGCCAAGTATCTAACTCAATTATGATTTTAAAATTTTAAGAACCAACGCCAGACGAGCTTATAGACCCATGCATGGCTACTACCGACCAAGGCACGCAAGGCCCGCCAAGTGGAAAATGCATTCTGTAATCTGCCACAACTAACGCCTCCTTCTTAGTTATTAGCCGATGGGCAGGGTACTAAATCTGTGCAGTTTTTTGATTTTTCACCGAGGAACTGGACTAGGCCATAATTACAATCCACAGATACCAAATTGGTTCATTTACATCTTCATTTTTAACATCTCAAACACGAGTCCACCCAAATATGCTTTCTCTTGTCAACACCCAACACACGCAAGGGTTATAATCATTATTGATTCCCAATATAGCACCTATTTCACATTCTGGTTTAATCAACTCGAAACCCCACCTAAACATTGTTAGGAATGTATATTGAAAAGTCGTGTTTTTTATGTATTTTATTTTGGATCCCTAGCATATTAATGAGAAACAATTTGAGATGGTTTTGCATTTATGATTTTATATTTATATTTGTGATGTA
>JAOTRH010475865.1:0-26160 GCA_034768845.1 Heliamphora exappendiculata
GTTTCAAAAGCACCCTGGTAATTATATAGAGTTTGCCGAGTTTGGTATTTATTTAAAAATTAAAATTAATTTGATATCTTTAACTATGCGATCAAAAAATATTTGTTTAACTATTGTTTTTTAAAGGGTAAATTACACGGACCTCTCTTGAGGTTTTGTTCAAATACAGTCAATTCCACCCTTTTGAATAAATTACATTGACCTCCCTTATTGTTTGAAATGTTGTTACATGCTAACCTAAACTGGTAGGGTTCCGTCTATATTCGTTTGTGTCATTATTGACATGAGTTTTTATTTCCATTTTGTCATCAATCCAAGTAGCCATGAAATCATGCTTGAGTACCTTAATTTGAAATTCCAAATTTGCCCTTTATGCATAAGTAGCTATCTATATATTGCGTTCTCTCTTAGTTTCTTTATGTGCTCCATTTGTTTTGCCATTTGTCCACAAGGTTAGAATTTTTTCATGTATTATATGAACTGTAATTTATTTTATAGTTAATTGCAGTATAAAATTTAAATTTATTTTTAATTTATTTTAGTGTGAAATCAAATTATGTATTGTTTTAATTTCTATATGAATTTTAATTTATTTTATAATTTTTTGCAATATAAAATTTAAATTTATTTGTAATTTATTGCACTGATAAATCAAAATGTCTAATTGGTCTGAAAGTACAAGTTCACAAGAAATGCCAGTTTATAAAAATAAAAGATGTCACTGTGGTCGAAGGGCAGCGAAAAAATTTTCAGAATCTGCAAAAAATCCAAACAAGTTGTACTTAAGTTGTAAAACCCAATTATGCAAGTTCTTTGAATAATGCAAGAGTTATAATGAAAAGAATAGGAGAGGTCGATGTGGAACAACCTACCCATATTACTGTTCATCAACACGAAACACCTGACCAATCTAATGAAGATGTTAGTGGTTATAAATATTGCCTTAGTTGTAATGTACTTAGTAACTCTGTTTATTACGTTGGCTTTAAAGTAAGTAAATTTATATATTTGTCATGTATGAGTAAAGAAATCTACTAATGAAGTGTAATGTGATGTATTGTCAAGTAAGAAGCGTTGTATTATTTTGCTCAGTATGAAGTATAATCACTACAAAAAATACACTTTTGCCGACCAAATATTTCGTCGGAAAAAGTAGTTTTTTTGGTTACCAAACACCTTTGCTGACCAAATTTTTTAGTCGCCAAAGTTGTCAGCAAATGATTGTCAGCAAAAACCTTCGCCGACCAAAATCACGTTTGTCACCAAAGATTCCGGATTTTTCTTGACCAATACTGTAGTCGGCAATATATACTGTTACCGACGAACTTGATTAGTCGCTAAAGAAATTTGGTTGGTAAAGAAGAGGCATTGGCGACCAATTCTTTAGTCGGCAAAGTGAAGGGACCTTTGCTGACTAAATCATTGGGTCGGGAAAAGGTGTTTGGCGACCAAATAGTGTGGTCGGCAAAAACTTTTAAATTTTTTTAAAACGTTTCGCTGGCACACCCATTTGGTCGGCAAAGGTGTTTCGCAACCAAATAGTGTCGTCGGCAAAAATTTTTAAAATTTTTTATATTTTTGCCGACTAAATTATTTAGTCGCCAAAAGTTATTTTTCACAATATAGGAAAAAAATTGACAATGATAATTATTATTAATAATAATAATATTATTATTATTCATAACTCTATTAAAAAAACTAACTAATATAAATAATTACCAATTCACGAACTAAACCTGTAATTCATATAAAAATAAACTTATAATCAATAATTTATATATATTCAAAATGATACGTAATACTTATTAATTATTGCATCACAAAAATTTTTCTAGAACAAACTATTGGCAATTCATAAAGTAAATATATAGCATGTATGCATACAAAGATTAATAAAAAAACTACCATTTATTCTAAAATCATAAATGATCTGAAAAAACTTAAATCACATAAACCACCATCTTAATGCACTCTTAATATGCTCATTACTACTGTCTATTGAACAAAACTTCAATAGACAGTAGTACCAAAAAATTTAAAATTCTTTACTCATTTTTGATTACTAACTCAACAATCTCGGTCTCTAATCATACTACAATGTCAGGTTTTGTAAATAGCTGATGATATTTAGCAACAGATGTTTCCCACTCGTCTGATAGAGCCATCTCATTATCTCAAAAATCTTCCTCGAAGTGTGCTAGATTCATAGGCTGCATCAATTAAAATATTAAATATTAGCAAATGAGAGTACATATCATCTTCTTCTTCTTTTTTTAAAGAGAGTATATCTCATCAATTCTCTAAAGAAACTCCTGAACTCAACTTATTTTAAAAATCATCACATCCAAAATTTTAAAAAAATATACTAAGTGTAAAATCTAAAAAAATTCGGCAGAGTTTCTTTTGTTTTTCGAATAATCTCAAATTATCAAATGACTTTTCAAACGCAAACAATATAATATAGTCAGGCACAACCTGAATCTCAAAACCCAAAAGAAATTAAAACTCCTTACTAACTATTCGTCTCAATTTTATAACAATTACAATAATCTTATAGAGAATTAAACTATACGGTATTAAACCATACATAAATTTCATTACATACTTATCATAAATACATTCATCCAAGACAATTTCATCATTCTCAACATTTCATTTGAAAATAAAAGATTTTAAGCCGTTCAATGGCTATTTTTAAATTTTGCTCCCCGAATGGGTCATTTTCGTTAACTTTTTCATATTTTAAACTCTAAAACTCTATACGAGTGTTGGATTAGAGTGCCGTTGGTTTGTACAAGTTTGTTTAGACAATAGTAAGGTGCTTGTGCAATTTTTCAAGCCGTTCAGTGGCTGTTTTTAGTTTTTATCCCCCGAACAGGTCATTTTCGTTAACTTTTTCACAATTTAAGCTCTAAAACTCTACACGAGTGTCGGATTGGAGTGCCGTTGGTTTGTACAAATTTGTTTATACAATAGTTAGGTGCTTGTGCAATTTTTCAAGCCGTTCAGTGGCTGTTTTTAGTTTTTGCCTCCCGAACGGGCTATTTTCGTTAACTTTTTCACATTTTAAGCTCTAAAACTCTACGCGAGTGTCGGATTAGAGTGCCGTTGATTTGTAAAAGTTTGTTTAGACAATAGTGAGGTTCTCGTGTAATTTCTCAAGCCGTTCTGTAGCTATTTTTAGTTTTTACCCTCCAAATGGGCTGTTTTCGATAACTTTTTCACATTTTAAGTTCTAAAACTCTACGCGAGTGTCAAATTGGAGTGTCGTTGGTTTGCACAAATTTGTTTAAACAATAGTGAGATGCTCGTGCAATTTTCCAAGTCGTTCAGTGACTGTTTTTAGTTTTTACCCCCTGAATGGGCCATTTTCGTTAACTTTTCACATTTTAAGCTCTAAAACTCTACAGAGTGTCGGATTAGAGTGCCGTTGGTTTGTACAAGTTTGTTTAGACAATAGTGAAGTGTTCGTGCAATTTTCCAAGCCAAAATCATGAACAAAATTATATACCTGAACGATCTTGCATGAGCTGTGTTAAGATGCTTTGGAGCTAATCAATTTGTTTTTGTTGCGCTTTTCATTCTATCTGGTCTCTATAGCGCCCCTCATGGAGTGCATCCACCTCGAGTTTTAGTTTTTCAACTTCTGCATCACGTGCTCGTGAATCGGCATCCCCTCTAGAAGAAAATGAAGACGGCTTTGGTTCGACCCCAAATCCTCTAAGGTATCCCTACTTCTCCCCAAGAACTGTCCTAGAAATAGCCTCTTGAGTCATCGGCGTCTTGGATTGAGAAGCCTCATCTCAAATTCTTGTCATCTCAGCCTATCATTGTTAAAAAAAAAAAAGGAAGAAGAGGAAGATGAATTAGTTATATTGTCTAGTCACTAAGTAAATGATCAATATAATTGCTCATTTGTTGGATGCTTACATGTAGTACACTGCAGACATGATTAATCCATTCTTTTGTCTTCTTGGACTAGTGTGATTTCTTGTAGAAATCAAAAAATTCGGTAACTCACCATCATTTGCCTCTGCCTGTGAGTTTCAAATAAAGTACGATGTGATTACAAGATAATAGAAATAGCAATGTGTTAGTTTACTAGGCATTTAGTTCACCTCAATAGACATTACTGCGGGAAATGATCGAGACCCCATAGTATGGTTATAGGTTAGCTTCCTTCAATTGCTTTTTCGAGCTATGGATCGTTTCTATAAATGCAAAGATATTAGTTAATGGAGATTTAAATTGGAAAATTTAATTATACTTAGTATTATTTACCTCAAATTTTAGATCAGTGAATATATGATCAATCAAAAACCTCCGGCCATCTTTGTCCACTCCAAAATAGGGATGATTGTATGGGTTAATACCTCTTCGAGAAAGATCAAGATAGTGCCTGTTCATGCTACACTTCCAATCTTTGTAAAGACGGTAACACTTCTTGATAGAAATAATTTTGGCTAAATCATTGGCATCATATTCATTGGTATGCCAAATTTGTCCTACAAGCATCATAAATGAATTTAATACATCAAAGGAAATTAGCAATTTTAAAAGCATAATGTATACGTGAAATTAGCAATTATTCTTCTGACAGACAATATGATGGCCTCTTTAATAGCAGGATCAACGCCATGTCAACTGTGTGAAAAACCCTGAATAGGGCACATCCTTCGAATTTGAACGCCAAATTCATTTGCCACCGCAGTGGCATTTATCCCACTAAATGCTCGAATTTTTTTAGAAACTGAAACAACCAACCTTTTATAGCCACTGCAGGTAAATATTTTATCTATTTTCTCCCAAGTGTAGGCCCCCTCACACGCCTTGACGATGATGCACCTGTTTGGCAAAGGAAAGTGAGATTTTTCTTACTCACCATATTAAGTGAGATTTTCATTGGGTTACGAGTAGACAGTTATAAACTAAAATTATCATACCTGTGCCACTAATCTATGTCAATGGAGAGGGTTCATTAGCTCTAGAAAGAGAAGGAGAGAGTGCAACAGGTCTCGAAGAAGAAGGAGATGGTGCAACAGCCCCCGAAGGAGATGGGGTAGCTCCTATCTCACCAACGCTGCTGCCAACAGTAATAAGACCGAGAACCTGGTCAGGTTGGAAATTTGAATGATCGAGCTTACTATTGAATTTCTTTCCAGGAGCCATCTGATATAATAACATAACAACAAAATAAATTAGTAGCACATGTAATAACAAGTACAAAAGATTGGTAAAATAACAATTTGTTAATATTATAGTCAAATAAATTATAAAGAAAGCAAGTTATTACCACACGTAAGTTAATATTTGTTACCTTTTTCAGTTCAAACCTAAAAGGCTCGTTATCTTCGCTTGAAGAATTCAAATTTTCCTCACCTTCGAGAGCTTGATACTCCTCGTCATCACGACCAACACCAATTTTGCATTTTCCGTCTCTAGTAGTTTTACCCTTATCTCTATGAATTGATCCAAACAATGTATTTGTCATGCTCTTGATGCCCAAACTATTTAGTCTTGTTGAGTTCCTTTCAATAATTTTACACATTTCCTTCTCATATTCTGTCATCTTTTGCCCTAGGCACCTGGGCTTTACAAACACTTTATTATCTTCGGGCATTTTTTATAACTAGACATTTTTTAAGCAAATAATGAACATATATGAATAAATATACCAAGTGATAATAAAAATACATAAATACATCAAGGTTCTACATCAAGGCTCTCAAAGAAACAACCAAATTTTACATTTTAAAAAGAACATCAAAACTCTACACAAAAGTTCCTAAAATCACAACCATTGTCATTCATACTAAGAAGGAACATGAAGCTTCCCAAAATAACAACCATTGTCACTTACATTAAAAAAGAACATCAAAGTTCCACATCAAGATCAATCTCAAAAAAGTCAATATGATGCTAATCTTCTTCTTCTTCTTCTTCTTCTTCTTCTTCTTCTTCTTCATCATCATCAACAAGCTTCTCCATTAATGCATCCTCGTTGTCAACACCCTTAGCTAATGATCGTTGAATAATCTTCGGTTCAATATCATTTCTACGCAAAGGAATTGTAAGAGAATCTTCAACGACAACAGGTAGAATTTCAGCAGTTTCGTCCTGTTGAAACACGTCATTGACATCATCATTGGGTTCTAAATCATTCATCTATGGCACATCCCATATTCCTCGACGTTGGAATCGTTCTACCACTTTCCAATTCACACCTAATTTAGTATCATTAACGTAAAATACTTGTTGGACTTGACTTGGTAACACAAAACAATCATCTTCATAACACCGACTTCTTACATCAATATTCGTGCAATGTGCATCAACACAAAAAGTCTTATTGCTACCGGAGTCAAACCATTCACATTGGAACAAAACAACTTGATGTCTAAGCAAATATGTCATTTCCCATACTTTGCGTAAGTGACCATAGAAGTTCACAGGTTGGCCTCTATGGTCCCCTTCCACAACTAATCCGTTATTTTGACTTGTGTATCCACTGTCACGGTCGATAGTACGAAATCGGACTCCCTTAGAAATGCATTCCGAATATGTATTTATTATTGCCAAAGGGCCATTAGACAAGGACCATAATTCATTGGTTGTTTCTGGTGACCGTTGGTTCCATAATTGATTCATCTATATAAAAAAATATGTCATGTATTTTGAATATGAAAATAATTAAATGTGTGAAATATGAACTCTGAAATAGAATAAGATAGTGAGTGTCTTACACGGTCTTTGAACCATTTAGGAAATTCTTCACGATGCCTCTTTGTGATGTTTTGTGCACCACCATCCTCTAACAAGGTTTTATGTTCCCTATTTAATACAATGATATTATTAAGTAATGGGTAATATTAAGATGAAAAACAAAGAAATAAATTGTAGGTTTAATGTTGTTAAAAGAAAATATACTCTCGATACGGATCCACTTTAGGGCTATTGTATAAGATAAACCAATGTGCCATGTTGCGTTCCTTGACGGGCATATCATCTTTTCTTAGAATTAACCCCAATGGATGAATAGTTTGAGTAAACACTATGAACCCTGGGCCATGCATACCACCATCGTAATTCCTTTCTTCTCGATTAAACATTGTTTCAATTCCATCGAGATACATTGAGCAAAACATTGTACACTCTTTAGATATGTAAGCCTCTGCAATGGAACCTTCTGGATGAGCTTTGTTGGCAACAAAACTTTTTAGAACTCCAAGGAACCTACAATAGTAAATACCATAATTTTCAACAACAGTTTTGACTCGAACTATTATTTAATTATGATTTTATATAAAAGTAAAAATAATTACCTTTCAATCGGGTACATTCATCGGTAATGCATTGGCCCTCCAAGCCTTGCCTCATGAGGTAAGTGAATGGCTAAGTGAACCATGACATCGAAGAAAGCAGGAGGAAATATTTTCTCAAGTTTGCAAAGTACAAGTATGATTTGATCCTCCAATTTCTCCAAATCATTCACTTTCAATGTCTTCGAGCAAAGCTGTTGAAAGAAATTTCCTAACTCAAAAAGTGTGGTCCCAATTTCTTTATTAAGGTACCCACGCATCCCAATCGGAAGAACTCGTTGTAAAAGCACATGACAATCATGACTTTTAAGGCCTGATAATTTACCACCTTTGTTACTTACGCAAGTTGCTATGTTTGCTGCATGGCCATCAGGATACTTAATCAATTTTAAAAAATCATGAAAACCTTGTCTCTCCACCGAAGACAATGTGTACAACACATGAGGTTTCTCAAGAGACCCATCTACATGCCTCTTTAGGTGTAACTCTTTCTGTATTTTCATATCCTCCAAATCTATGCGTGCCTTTTTCGTATCCTTGTTCTTTTCATCAATACTCAATAGTGTGCCAATCAAATTGTCGTATATATTCTTCCCGATGTGCATGACATCAAGATTGTGCCGGA
The DNA here is from genome assembly GCA_034768845.1 of Heliamphora exappendiculata. NCBI lineage: Eukaryota > Viridiplantae > Streptophyta > Magnoliopsida > Ericales > Sarraceniaceae > Heliamphora > Heliamphora exappendiculata. The sequence continues at coordinate 7,945 of JAOTRH010475865.1, forward strand.
GCTTTAGTGTCTTCCAATAAGGGGGATCAAACATAATGCTTCTTTTTGTCTAGTTCAAAGTGGGCCGATGTTCATCTTTTTTTCTTTTGTTGTTTCTTATATACTTTCCAAATGGCTTATATGTCCCCATATTAATCTGCTCTAAAATTTGTTCCCCCGATAACTCGACTGGTCTAGGTTTATCCTTAATTTGGCCATTAAAGAGCTTACTCCTTCACCAATTATGATTATGAGGCAAGTATCGACGAGCACCCATATACCCTATCTTATTTTTAAAACGTTGTGATGATGCATCCTTGTTACAAGTAGGGCAAGCCAAATAACTTTTCGTAGACCACTCGAACATGTTACCATATGCAGGAAAGTCATTAATGGTCCACATTATAGTTATATGCATTATAAAAATCTATCCATTTGAGGCATCATAAGTTTACACACCATCCTCCCACAATTCCTTCAACTCGTCAATTAATGGCCGCAAATAGACATCAATATCTTTTCCGGGTGCTGATTGATCAGGAATAAGCAATGACAACATAAAAAAAGACTCTTTCATGTACTGCCATGGTGGGAGATTATAAGGCATTACAATAACGTGCCACATACTGTATGATGTACTCATATTACCAAAAGGATTGAAGCCATCAGTGGCTAATCCTAGCCTCACATTTTGCGAATTCCCTGCAAACTCGGGATGTTGTCGATCAAAGTTCTTACATTCTTCGCCATCAGCAGGATGCCTCAAAACTCCATCATCGACACGCTTCTCCTTGTGCCACCTCATATTTGTAGCTATTTTCTTCGACATGTATAATCTTTTCAACCTTGGTGTCAATGAGAAATATCTCAATATTTTTTTAGGAATCTTCTCACTCTGACCATTGTTCACCTTGTACCTAGACTCATTACATATAGGGCAATTCTCAAGATTTATGTTCTCCTTCCAAAAAAGTGCACAATCGAATTTACATACATGAATTTGAACATATCCCAAACCCAAATCATGTAAGAATTTCTTGGTTTTATAAAAAGTCCATGGAACTTTCGGGTCGCACTCTGGTAGAATTCTCTGGAATATCTTTTTAACCATGTCAAAAGAGTTGTTGCTCCATTTATTGTACACCTTAACATGAAGCATCTTAACAACAAATGCTAACACATTGCTTTCACATTTCGGGTACATTTTACGTTGAGCATCATCAAATAACTTATCAAAATTTGAAATATCTTTATTCTCAAAGCTATTAGGCAATTCATCGATGTCATCATCCACAAAGCCACCCCTATAAAGTTGTTCCAACATGTCGGGCAACTGGTTATTGTTTTCAAGGACTTTTCCTGCCATTACCTCCACACTACTTTCATCAATGTTGTGGTCCTCGTCATGATTTGGTACACGATGAGGTTGACGATTTGGAACAAGTTCCCTGTGGTACAACCAAGTTCTATAAGATTGTGAGATTTTCCTTCAGATAAAATGAATGTAGACAATTTTACTGTTATATTTTTTAAATTCAAATAGTCTACACACGGACATCGAATTTCATCATTATGTCTTAAGTTTTTTTATCGCAAATTCAATAAATGACATCACTCTCTCTTTATACTGTGGACTTGTTATTCTATTATTGATCGTCATTTAACTCTTGTCCATTTTTTTCATTTACAAATTAGCCAAGTCAATATGATAAATGTTTCGAGCAATTTACAAAAGTGAGCTCCTTTAAATCTCAAGTTGAAAGAGATTGATAAAATACATGTATATATATAAAGTTTCTTCTAGAATAAGGAGAAAATATATGTATATATAAAGTTTCTACCTTGTATTTCCTAAAATGATGATGAAAAACAAGAGTTGTGAAGAACTCCTTTAAAGAGAATGAAAAACAACTTCAAGGTTTCTCCTCCTTTTTTTTTCCTCTCTTTTTTCCCCTCTTCATTTCTCTCTTATTTTCTCTCAAACCAAACACTTAAAGTGATCCTTATTTTGTCAAAGTGCTTAAATTTTTTGAACTATAAATGCTGAAGGATAGCGGGTTTGGGTAAGAAGAAAGAGACAAGTGTCCTAAGTGCTTATAAGGATTAAACTTGTGCATGAAATGCACTCAAGAGATTTGAAAAGTGAGAAAATCTGAATAAGGGAGAAAGTATCTAAGACATCAAAATCTGACTAATTTTGATGTCTTAGATACTTAGTTTTTCAAAAATTAGGTTAAGAGATCAAAGTTTAGGCTCAAGATATGTATGATTGGCCCAATTAAAGTTTGGGTTAGTTATGATTCTCTCAAGGTCTATGGAATAGCCAGGATAAAGTCAAACGAAAAACTAAACACATTAAAGCACAATTAGACCAATTAAACACAAACACATATTTACTTATTTATTTTTGTTTATTACATCTATTTTATTTATTTTAGTTCAAACACACCGAAGAATTAATTGAAAAGAGTGATAAGACAACAATGTATACTAATAATTAGGAGTGTGTGAGGGTAGTAAGTGCAATTGTATCAACAAGAAACTAACTTATTATGACATTACTTGCATAATGATTCCATTAACATGGCAAAAATATATTTCAAATAGAATAATATTAATCTAATTTAATTACAAAAATAAAAAACAAAAATAACACATTTAACATGTCACCTAAAATTTTAAAAAATAATAAATAATTTCTTATTAAACAACGGTTTTTAGGTCAATGATTGGTAACCAAATGAGGTTTCATAACAAGAAAAGTAATACTATGCAAAGATTAAAATCTTAATTAAGAGTAGCGAATGTAAATACTTACAAATCAAGTCGAAAATCAAAACTGGTAAAAAAAATTGTTTGAACTTCCATTCTATAAAATTTAAAACGGGTTTAGTAATGAGTCAAGCCCTGTAAAATAATCACTTTGAGAGATTTCATTGAACATAAGGTAAAATCGTAACAGAATATTGATCAACTGCTTCTTACACGTGTGAGAATAAGAATTTGATGCCAGTCTTATGGGAAAAATCAATAAACACGCACATATCCAAAGTGATATGTATCATTTTCCTAGATGCACACCTCTGTAACTCTGCATGGATTTCCCTATCTTGAAATATTTTTGAAAGAAAAAAACCCAAAATACCAAATACATCCCAAACTAACTTCATAGTACCCTTAAATTTCTATCCATTCAAATCAACTCTTGTACATGATAGTTTTAGTTATTCACTTGCAGTGGTGTTACCAGGTATTGAAAATCATGAAACCCACGAAACGTGAGATATCGACGATTTAGGAGAGCTTACCAAAAAGTTTTGAAAATATGAGATTGACAACATGAGATACCGGCGACGAGACAACGGCGAGACAAATTGGCAGCGGGACTTAGAGAAAGAGTCCGCAACTTTGAGGATGGCGGTGAGAGGAGTCAACGGTGAGGACGGAGGTGAGAGACGTCGGCGGTGAGATCGGCGGTGAGGACGACAGTGAGAGGCGTTGGGGAGGCCGGTTGCGTGAGAGGCGAGAGTGTGCAGAGAACAAGGGTTTGGGAGTACTAAGAGGTGCGCGGCGCACTTAGAACAAGGGTTTGGGAGTACTGAGAGGGGCGCGGCAAGTTGGCAAAAGTAATTTGGCGAGATAAAGTACTGTAGATTGTATATATAACAAGAATACATATATATTTATAATATATTATACTTTTTCCAACCAAACCATTCTTAGTCGCGAAAACGTATACGTTGGCCGACCAAAATGGATTTGGTCATGGATATTTCGACACTATTGTCAACCAAATCGCTTTTAACCGCGAAAAATTATAGACTTTCGCCAACCAAACTGGGTTTGGTCGCGGAAAATGGTAGCTTCGCCGACCAAAGTGCATTTGGTAGCGGAAAGTCTGCACCTTTGCCGACCAAAACGTATTTAGTCGTAGAAAGCCTATACTTTCTCCGACCAAACTGCATATGGTCGGCAAAAATGTATTTTCTTATAGTGAATGTGATGTATTAGTAATGAAGAAGTCTAGTAATGTAAACTAAATATTCTCCTTAGTATGAAATGAAACATTTTAACAACTTCATAAGTACAAGTTGCATAGGCTCAAGAAAAATACATATTCATTAATTACAATACAGTTTCAAACTAAAAAGTTTTACATTTAAAACAAAGACATGCCAAGTTTTATACAAAAAGTGAGATAAGGGGTACTACACAAACTATACATCCCATGTCAATGGAAGTTATACAAAAAGATCACAAAAAATGGAAAAAATCGGTGATATATAACGAGACCATCACCATCTATATGCTCTCCATATGTCATTCCATTGGACGTAGAAAATTCCTAAAATTGTAAAACTAAACATGATATAGAGACAAACTTACAAAAAAAAAACTCGTAAAAGTAGCAACTGTATGTCATTATTGTTAGGTGATGGTACCTTTAAGATGGGCAAGAACCTCATCTCACTGCTGCTATGCACAAAAGGGACAAAGGTCAGCAACAAAACAATTCCCAAACACAACACTCTAATTGGCAGCACCCAAAACTCAGCAAAACCAGTGGTAGAAGCACTAGAATTAGCAGCAAGACCCAGCATGACAGCAATGCATCAGTATTAATTAGCAGCAAAATTAGATCTCCAAGTTTCAAAACAAGCAATATCACTCAACTTGGCCAACACCAACACTCGTAGCAACCAGCACCCAGCCAAGGCAGCACCAACAACACCCACAACAGTACCCAGAGCACAAAAGAACCTAAGGCTACTTTTGACTTCAACCACCAAAATCAATAGCACGCAATAGAAAAAAATTAGCACCCAACAGCAAAAATCAGCATCAGCCACACCAACCAAGCATAGCAGACCCAAAGAAAAAACCAATTCATAGCAGACCTAAAGAAAAAACCCACTCTTTGCAAAGCAAACAGTATTGCACAGCAGCATCAACCCCCAAACAACTGATTATAGCAAAACAAACTGAAATAAAAAATCAACTGAAACACCAAACTCTAATTTCAATTTCTAACCTAACTTCAGCCCCAAAATGAAAAACTCAATAACAGGCTCCAAAAACAACATCTTCAAACAACTGAAATAAAAAAGAAACAGGCTCATTAACAGGCTCCAAAAATGACAAAAACTCTAGAACAACTGAAACCTGATTATCGAACCTAATTTCAGCTCCAAAAACTCTAACTCCAAAAACAAGCCCAAAAACATGCTTGCTAAAATCAACTAAAAGAACTAAAATAAAAAATAATAGACTAAAATCAATCCAATAACTCTAAAACAACATGCTATTAGAGCGAAATCACCTACCAGTCCAACAACTCCAACTCCAAAAACAGGCTCAAGCAAATGAAATATAAAACAACATATTGAAACCAAGTTTAGTCCAAAAACTCCAAAACAACTGAAATCAAAAAATAACAACTAAAGAAGCAATAACAATAGATGAGTTACCTCCAAAAAATAGGCTCCAAAAAGTCCAAAAAGTGATAAGTACTTCTCCAAAAACTTATTTCTTTCTTCATCAAGAACTTCTTCAAAAACTTTCCCAAATAACCGAAATAAAAAAAACAATAAATTAAAGGTCCTATTAAGTCTAAAAACTCCAAAGCAACTAAAATAAAAAATAACAACTGAAGAAGTAATAACAATAGATGAGTTACCTCCACATAAACAGGCCCCAAAAACATACTCCAAAAAGTCCAAAAAGTGATAAGAACTTCTCCAAAAACTTGTTTCTTTCTCAGTGACTCGGTGACTCAGAGAGTCAATGACTCGGTGATAGAGAAAGTCATGCACTAAGTCACAACTCAGTCGCATGAGTTCTTTAAAAACCTTAATTTGTGAACCCTAACCTCAGAGTTATAAACCTTAATTTGTGAAACCCTAATATAAAATTTATCAACCCAAATCTGTAATTTCTAAACCATAACTTGAAATTTATAAACCCTAATTTGTATAAATCCTATTTTATTAACTTTGCAATTTGAAAATCATACCTTACAACAGTGTCATCTTCTGTCGTTTTTCCCTCGCACAAATCTCAGCTTTCTTCGTCTTCGTATTCGTTCTTAGCTCCCTTTGTTTTCATCGCAGAAACCTCACATCTCAGCATAAGAGAAATACCCCTTCGCCTTCATCTTCGTCACATCTCAGCATCGGCCTTCGTCTTCGTCTCAACGTCTTCGTCTCACCCTCTCCCAGTTCACTCTCAGCTTTACCGTCTCAACTCTCACTTACAATCGCACGTGACAGTGCACCATGCACGAATAAACCAAATGAACCAAACATCTTAACCGAGAGAGGGAAAAATGGTCAAAACAAGAATATAGAGTGACATAACAGTGTATATCACATCCCTTTCAATTTTCAAACAAAATATCTGAGGGTATTTTGGTCATTTCAGCTTCTCCGTTAACGTGTTTTACTGTAAGAGAGGACAATATAATTTGTCTAAAAAGGTGGGGTTAACTGTGAAAAATATCATTTACCGACTGATTTGCACTAATTAATTTTCTTAAATAAGCTAAACGCTGCAAAAGCTAAAAAAATAAATTGCCTAAACAGAAAATAAAAGCAACCACGATCATACACGAGACAGCGATTTTAATGTGGAAAATTCCAAACCGGATAAAAATCACAAGACCACACTGGGCCTAGGAAATCAAACACTATAAAATCATTGGTTACAAAGAAATCTTACAACCCCGACGTTACACCCACAACCAATGGTAGTAAGCTTATCGTTATCGAATCTACATGCACCAACTCCTGTACTTGATCGCCACTGGAACCCACCACCGGACTTTAATGCTGACGGATTCCACCACTATATTTCAACACTTGAGAATCCTCTCAAGCAACTCCACAAAACCAAAACTGATTGTTGAAGTTTTGATTGACTTGATGATTGATTTGATTGAGCGAAAGCTAATGAATCATCAAGTTATTGTAGACTAGCTTGCGAGCATGTAGACTAGCTTGCGAGCATAATGAATAATCTTCAAAACTTGTGGCAGCTAAGTTTTTCATAAACAAAATAAAATAAGGAGACTCAAAACAAGTTGCCCTAGATTACTATTTATAAGAAGCTGCCAAAAACCCTAGTTGATGTTGCTTTTAAAACCTGTTTCGCCGAGGATCGCTCAAGCGGTCTATTCACCACTCGAGCGGTGAAACCTGTTCCTTAGTAAATTTTTGCAGAGACTTGAGAAACCGAGAGGTTCAATAGACTGCTAGATAGACCGTTAGAGCAGTCTGCCCAGCGAGCAGTTTTTGGTATTTTTTTTTGATCTTTTTGTGCAGCCCGTAATATTAATACTTAATTTCAAAAAAGCAAGTGTCAAAATATTAACAAATAAAATAAATAATATGAATAAACATTTGTCACATATTTGCCAAATTAAATACTAATTAAACCACTGTCAAAAAATTCGTAACAAACCGTATTTGACCAAAATCTTAGAAAATATCAGTATAATTTACCTTTTTTTAAATTATAGCTACCATTCATTTATTTGTAAGTAACTAAAATTTATTTACATAATTATAAATATCATATTAATTTTATTTTTTAAATACTTAATAAACTCGCTCTAAAAAACAAAAGAATCTGATCAAAAATATATATTCGAAAGTATACTTTTGAAGTACTGGGCGCACCCTTTGTCCTTCCAAATGTTCGAGATGCCATTTTTCATGGCTCATTTTCATTGACTAGTCAAAGAAGAGAAACTTGATGACCGTGGGATGAGATGAACCAACCACTAAAGCTAAAATTTACTTCTTATTATCAACTCTCATACCTCTTCAAGTTCTTAACTCTCTCTCTTCCTCCATCGTCTTGTTTTCTATCATCTCTGGATCGTTGACCCTCCCTAGCAGTTTCTATTAAGTTCATCGACTCGACCGCCAAGACCAAACTCAACTCCATTGTCCGTTGTTTCCACTTGCCAAAATATGTCATCTTTAGACACTGATAATTCAAAAGCAAGTTGTGACATTCAATCGGAGGAGGAATCTTGCTATTCGTTTTCACTTTCGGAGATACAATCAGCGACCAACAACTTCGACGATGCTTTGGTTATTGGGATTGGGGGATTTGGTAAGGTATATAAAGGTTCCATCGACATTAATGGTGCCACAACTACTGTTGCCATAAAGCGGCTGAATATTGAGTCCAAGCAAGGCGCGGAGGAGTTCTGGACGGAGGTCAAGATGCTTTCAATGCTCCGACATAATCACCTCGTTGCGCTGATCGGCTACTGCAACGACTGTCAAGAGATGATCCTTGTTTACGAATATATAGCTCGCGGGAACGTGGCCGATCATCTCTATAGAAGAAGTAGGGAAGAAAATGGTGTTAGCACTTCTCATCATCTCTCGTGGGAGCAAAGAATCAACATATGCATCGGTGGCGCCCGGGGATTAGATTACCTCCACACCGGTACTGAACAAAGTTTCATACACAGAGACGTGAAGACTACAAATATTTTGCTAGATCGTAATTGGGTAGCGAAGATTTCAGATTTTGGATTGTCTAAAGGAATTACAAGCCATTTAACAACCCACGTTAGCACAAACGTCAAAGGCACATTCGGGTACTTGGATCCTAATTATTTCGTCACTCAGAGACTAACCAGGAAATCTGATGTTTACGCCTATGGTGTGGTTATGTTGGAAATGTTGTGTGGGAGGCCACCAGTGGATGCAAGACCTGAGGTCAAGGAGGAGGAAATTAGCTTAGTCCATTGGGCTCGTTATTACTTCAAAAAGAGAACGTTAGACACAATCATTGATCCCTCCCTGAGTGGACAAATATCACCTCGTTGTCTCAAGTATTTTATTGAACTTGCCTTCAGTTGTTTGCAAAGAGCTCCAAAGGAGCGTCCGACAATGGCTGAAGTGGTCAGTGGCCTTGAGAAAGCATTAGTGGCGCAGCAAAAGGGAAGAGCAGAGGGAATAATTAGTACTGGGCTTCTAGCACAACCCATGGTGACTCAAGTGGTTGGTGGCCTTGAGGTCGCATTGGCAAAGCATCGAAAGAGAAGACCAAATGGACTAATTGCAAAGGTGTTTTATGGTATTAAAGTTGTTAAATGTACGACTCATTGGCTGAGGGAGAGGCTTGAGGAGAGGAAGGACGACAGTTCTACTAGTAGTCACGGTACTAGATTTCTGCCAAAATGCATTGATCCTTCGTTCATGGAGAGAGACGATGACAATTTTTCTAGTGGACCATTCGAGGACAGAAAACATGTAAATTCTAAGGATCCTGATGTATTGGGGTGTGCAAGTTAATTGCTAGAAAGAAATGAATTTATAGATTGAGAGATACAAAGTTTTCGATGAGAGTTCTTCTACTATCTTATAGATGTTTCTATTAGCAAATATTGTTCACAACTCATTCATATTCTCTTAATAAACTTGATTACTAAATGAGAAAGTCTATGAGCACCTTAGATTGTATATTGGGCCCGTTATATTCCATTAGACCTTCAAGCCAAAACAAGCAATGACTTCAGGATATATAGTTTCTGACAAACTTGTCATTCTCACGTGGAACATTGTTCTTACTTTCTATTTTCGTCCTCTTTTATGTAATATGGTTATTTTACTACTTGCATATTTGCCGAATTGTATATGTTCATCAGTTTTATTTTATGGTCTAAAAATTAAAATGTCAAAATATTTTATTCTCCAAGAGTGGAACGAAGTTCGGGCTGAGATTAAGTTTGCCTGCAATCCCTGCTGCTCCTCACACATTCTCTTTGATAGGATTCTGCTACGAGGAACTGTGGTTATTAATACCATATTGTACCGATCCGTATATGCTCGGTATATATTGTTTTAGACAAAAATTGATATTATAATACCTTGATTTTGTTTTGTTCACAATATTAGTCAGCATCTATTAGTACTGCTCGTACCAAAGAAATACAAACTAGTAACAGAACATATAATTTACGTATCCGTCCATGGGTACGTAAATTAGACAAAAAAAACTAAATTTTACTAATTTTTTAAATCCTTTTTTTCTCTTCATTTTGCTATGCAAATTCAAGTTTCAATTTTCAAACATTACATAAAAGAAAATTTTTCAAAATAATAAGTGTCTAACTCATCATAAAAATATTTAATGCTAAATGTATCTCACTTTCAGGTTAGGTAGTTGAGTATAATTAACAAACCTAAAAATTATACATGAACCACTTCATTTAAATAATTTATCAAAAAATTATTTATGTTATACTAAACAATTTATTATGGGATAATATTTTTTTAGAAAATATATGTAATACTTGTAATGATAAATTTACAATGATCCTAGGTACTTTACTAATACTCCTACGTATCACATTAAGAAAACAATTTAGTACTCTATCTAAATATTATTAACCTTGTTGAACGTGCACACCCAATGCGTAAGAATTATGAACTAATACAATTCAAATCTCAACCATTCATATGCATATAAAACTCACACTACATATAACTCCCACATGCATATTGATGACTGAAATCATTTTTCATAATTGATTATGTGGTTGAATTATGTGTAGATAGAAATTTCTCTATAATTCAATCCTCTAAAATAAAATTGTAAAGTAATTTTCTTATGGGTCCATCCTTAATAACATTACTAGTATTAGAAACAAATTAAACAGGGCATCGAAGACATCTGTTAAATTGGATGCTTATGGAATTACCAATAAGCAATTTAAATTGGATGACGAAAATTTTGACCAGTTACTAAAGAGCAAGTTCTTATTGAACTTATTCATGTGGTCTCGTTTGTTATTTGGTATTTGATATTCGGTGTAAGTTGAGTATAATTAATAGTGAAGTAAAATTAATAATAAGGTGAGATTAGTAACGAAGTAAGACTAGTTATTTTGTGTTTAATTTGAATAAAATTAAATGATAAACTATACAAACTTATGTTTGATTAAGATAGAATTGAATACCATGAGATTGAATTATATATATGAATTTTTAATATTAGCCTTGTATTAAATAAATAATAAAATAAATTTTTTCTTAAATAAATAAATAAATAAATATTATGTAGTAAAAAACTAAAAAATGTATTTTAATATTTTTATTCTTAATTAAAAAATAAAGATGCTCGTCCCACGCATCTCTCTCTCTCTCTCATCTTTATCGTTGCCATTCCAGATCCGTCCCTCTCTCCGGTCGTCGTCGTCTTTGCAAATTTCTCTCGTGTCTCTCTTCGATCGTCGTTGCCCTGGCAGATATCTCTCTTGCGTCTCTCTCTAGGGTCCTAGTGATGCCGAGTTGGAGTGCGGCAGCACAGGAATGGCGAGGGTGGGGTGCAGCGGTACAGGGCAATGGTGATGGCGGATCATTGTCGTCCTCCTCGGGTTGGGGGTGGAATGTGGGATTTTTTTGGGTAAAATTGACAAACTCCTTTTGATTTCTTGGGCGAACTAGCAGTAACAGCTTCATGGGAGTTTTCCCAATCCTCAAGATAAAATCCTGAAGGAATACCTAATCCATCTCAAAAATAACAATCAAACATGATAATAATAGTCCCACGCATTGGTGGTCCAATCCAAGGGTTGAAAGCTTTTATCAAACAGGGCCTTAAGGACATCAAAGACAGAATACTGTTAATAGATGGTTATTATAAGCTTTCTACTATAAGCCGATTACTTTCTAGAGTTTCATGCAAGATATGATTCAAAGAAATGATATTAAAGCATGTTGGGAATGCAAGCAAACAAAGAAGGTACTGTCATTCTACAGTATCCAATTCCTTGTAATTTGGCTGAAGCAAATGTGGAATAAAGGTAAAAAAAATACCAACGATAAGAGGGAGGCAAAAAGAAAAAAAAAAAGAACAAAATTTAGCTAAAAATTTAAAAAAATTTGTTTTAACGTTCAAGGTCCATTAACAAAAATTTTAACAAACAATATTCAATTGCGTAATTTTTTTAAAAATACCCTGCAAACAGATAAATTTATCTGTTTTCTTATTTATTTTGTATAATAAACAGATAAATTTATCTTCTTAATAGTCATCTGTTTAATATGCAAATAAATAAAAATAAATTTATCTATTTATATATCAATACAAATAATATAAACAGATAAATTTATCTGTCTATTTATTATACTTAACAGATAAATTTATCTATTTGCATATCAGCACAAATAATACAAACAGATAAATTTATTTATATTTTTTATACATATTTTAAAGAGTCACAAATAAATTTATCTGTATTTTTTACACGTATTTTTAATAATAACTAAATAAATTTATCTGTGTTCTTTATATATATTTTGAAAATGCACATATATATTTATCTGTTATAGAGTATTTTTGTCCTAAAAAAATCTTGCGCGTTAAAACTTTTATGAGAATATACGTTACTCGTTATAAAATCTTATACTAGATAACAAAAATAGTAAACGATCTATTAATTGAACTGTTCACCAATTTTTTTAAAAAGAAAAAGCAATGAGAGCAATCAAGCCAGGAATAAGAATTGACATGGACATCGAGGCCGCTGCAAGGGACACTCAACCTAACGTCATTGATATGCACATCGACCATGAAATTAGCATGACCACCGGACAAATTCAATGAAATGCATTTTTTGACAATATTTGCTCGTGAATGTTCTAGAAGAAATAAGTACCACATTCGTGTAGCAAAATTGAGGAAGCGAGATTCTCCAGTGTAGTGATGGTAGTAATGGGAGGTGACGGCACACCCTTGTAGAATCAAGTTTGTATCCTCAATAGTCCAATTATTCATGAAGTTTCATGCAACACATGAATTTAGTGCTGAGACTCGTCTTTTCTAAATTCAAAGTTTTAGTATCCAAGAAAACTGAGGATCAAAGGAATAGAATCCATACATTCGCAAACCATTATTGGATGAGATCAACAAAGATTAAAGCTTAACATGTGTATGGTCGATAATTCTTCAGCTCAGACACAAGTAGCAACATCAAAGACAACTCCAAATTACTCTGACAAATCTACATGTTGAGTAACAATGGCTTACTTTGATCGATCCTGGTTGGCTGCAACATCTTTAAGCTTTTCCTTCCTCTCACCAGTCTACATACGGACCGAACCATCAAAGCAGTCTAACCCAGGCTAAAAGAAGAGCTAGCTAGATACAAGAATGGATACCTGGTGCATGTTGAGAATGATATCAGATCCTCCAACGAACTCCCCATTGATGAATATCTGTGGCAATGTAGGCCAGTTGCTGCAAAGACCAACCATGGGACCAATTGAAACAAGAATAACCAAACTACATGGATTTCTATCAACAAGTTGATCAAAAGTTGGTTGCCAACTAATAACCAGTATATGACTCAAACAGCAACCCTAATCACATACTGGTATCACTTAGAGATGACAACTGAGCACAATCTGATAAATCATTCCAAAATTCTTTGCGTAATTATTATCATTTGCAAATGAGTTGGTATTTTCTAAAAGAAAATTAAACAAAAAACAAAAGGAAAACCAGTTTGAATTCAACTTCTTGAATCAAGTTTTCTTCTAAAATGCAATTAAAAAGAACACAGAGAAGAAAAAATTACATTATGTCTTACATTAAACAATTATACGCTAGCATCAGCTACTTTTATAGGCACAAGATCAATTGACAAGAAATCCCTGGAATGGCTCAAATCTTGAAAAATCAATGAAACCAAATGCAATGTAAAATGCACAGGGGCAATATACTTTAATTCCCCCTTGATTGCTTTGGGCTACTATTCATATTTGGAATCAAATCAATCTTAACTTAGCTCTCAAATAGAATTGCATGCCCTTATAACATAACATAACATAACCAATGTAAATGGAAAATTCAGTAACACCCACAATTCACAGTTCTGCCTCCTTTCAACACCAAACCTCTATCTACTAAACTACAACTACTTAGAGAGAGATGTTAAATTATGAGAGAAAAAATAATAGAAGTGTATATCATTGTGAGACACACACACATATTTATTAAGACACGAGAAATTACAATAGATACCATAGACATACCCACAGGATAATATAAGTAACATAATTAATACTTAATATATTAGCATCTTTTCTCAAATTGGAGCATAGATATCTATCATACCCAATTTATTACAAATGTATTGAACACGGGACCTAGGTAAGGCTGTAGTGAACAAATCAGCAAGTTGTTCATCAGATCGAACAAAACAAAAATTGATAGTACTCTTCTTATACTCGTGCCGAATGAAATGATAGTCAATCTCGATATGTTTTGTTCGCTCATGAAACATTGGATTGGTGGCAATATAGACAGCAGACTGATTATCACACCACAATTTGGTAGGACCCTTAGGTTGTTCGTCTAATTTAATGAGAATCTGTCGAACTCACATAATTTCTGACGTTGCCAACGCCATGGATCTGTACTCCACCTTAGCACTAGATATTGACACCACATCTTGCTTTTTGCTTTTTCACGATACCAAATTCCCATCAACAAAAACCAAGAACCCGGATGTGGATCTCCTACCAATCGAACATCCTGCCCAGTCTACATTTTAATGGCCCTCAGTTCGGAAGTGACCCCGATCACAGAATTATAAGCCTTTCCCAGGATTAGAATTGAGGTACCGTAGGATACGGACCACTGCATTCCAATGTGAGACTCAAGGATCTGACATGAACTGACTTACAACATTGACTGGATAAGCAATATCTGGTATGGTCATAGTGGTCAGATAATTGAGTTTACCCACCATTCGACGATACCCGTCAGGATGAGGAAACACATCACCATCACCTGAAAGAAGCTTTACATTCAGATCCATTGGGGACTCCACACTCTTTGCATTTAGAAGACCCGCGTCCTGCAAAATGTCAACTATATATTTCCGTTGGAAAATAAATATCCCGCGCTTTCCTCTGGCCACCTAAATCCCCATAAAGTACCGCAAGTGCCCAAGATCTTTAATTTGGAACTGCGTCTACAGAAAGAGCTTCAAATCACTAATTCCAATTCTGTTATCGCCAGTAATGATAATATCGTCAACATAGACAATTAGAAGAATACATCTTAAAGCGGTCCGACGAAAAAACATTGTGTGATCTTTTCCTGACTGCTGCAGTCCAAATTGTTGCACTGCCATGTTGAACCAGCCAAACCAGGCCCGGGGAGATTGTTTCAAGTCATATAGAGAGCGACGGAGGCGACAGACAATATCAGACCCCCCTGAGCAACAAAATCCGGAGGTTGCTTCATATAGACTTTCTCTTGAAGATCACCATGGAGAAAAGCATTCTTGACATCCAACTGATAAAGTGGCTAGTTTGGGCTGCGGTGAGAGAAAGGAAAAGACAAATAGAAGTCATCTCGGAGACCGGAGAGAAAGCCTCAAAATAGTCGATGCCATAGGTTTGGGCATAACCTTTGGCAATAAGCCGAGCCTTCAGGTGAGCCAAGAAACCATCAGGATTCACCTTTACAGTGTAGACCCACTTGCATCCAACTGCTTTCTTCCCGGATGGAAGGGGAACCTGATTCCAAGTGGCATTATCATCAAGTGCTGCCATTTCGTCCAACATAACACTATGCCAGCCAAGCTGGGAGAGAGCCTTTGAAACACTGTGAGGCACATCAGTAGTATCAACAGTAGACACAAAAGCACGTAACGAAGCAGGCAATCCCTTATAGAAGTCAACATAACGGAGGTGATCCCGACAAGTGTAATAGGGGCGACGAACAGCAATAGAGGGCTCACTTACCGGTGGAGCTGAAGGATTAACCAACGGGAGAACTGGCTCAGCAGAAGTCAGACTAGTCAAGGGTTGTCAATATTTTCCTTTCTTTGAATGCCCTCCCCTCTTTGAGGTTCCACTTTATATATATACAAAATTGTTGCCTAAATACATTCTAATTACAAAGATAAAATTCAGCAATTATAATCAATCTAATCTACCAGAAAAGGAAAGAATAATTTGTACAATTAGGCCATAATTATGGAAAAATATATTTTGATCGACATCCCCCCTCAAATTGATGCGGATTAGTCAAGAAGCATCAATTTGCCCACAAGGAACTGATGACGCGGTCGTGGCATGGTCTTGGTAAACAGATCAGCAAGCTGAAGATCAGTGGAAATATGAGGAAGAAAAATGATGCGAGCGTCTAAGGTCTCCTGAATAGAATGACAATCGACCTCAATATGCTTCGTACGTTCATGGAAAACAGAATTAGCAGCAATCTGAATGGCACTGGTGTTATCAACATGAAGAGGAGTGGGATCAGATTTACGGAAACCAAGTTCAGCCAGAAGTCCGCGAAGCCAGACAATCTCAGAACATGCAACAGACATGGAACAGTATTCGAATTCAGTAGATGATTTGGAAACACGAGGTTGTTTCTTACTCTTCCAAGAGATCAAGGAATTACCAAGAAACATGCACCACTTGGTGACAGGCCGCCTAGTATCAGGACATCCGGCCCAATCTACATCACTATAGGCAATAAGACGGAGAGGAGAGCTGGTTGGAAAGAATAACCCTCGGTGAGGTGAACCGCGAAGATATCGGATGATACAACGAACAGCAGCCAAATGTAGATGGCAGGGAGTTTGCACGAATTGGCTAACCTGCTGAACAGCGAATAAAAGATCAAGCCGATTAATAGTTAAATAATTCAAACTGCCGACCAATTGTCGATATAGCGTAGGATCGGGAAGGAGATCACCCTCCTCACGACAATACTTCGTGTTTACTTCTAAAGGAGTATCCACTGAAGAAGAGTCTTGAAGACCAGCTAAAGCAATCAAATCCTGGGTGTACTTATGTTGATTCAGAAAGATGCTAGAAGAATTCCTGTGAATTTCTAACCCCAAGAAGTATGTAAGAGGACCAAGATCTTTCATAAAAAAGGAGGCCTAAAGATGATGTTGTAGACGAGTGATCAAGTCAGAATTAGTTCCCGTGATAACAATATCATCAACATAAATAAGAAGAAGAACAAGGCCGGCAGAGGACTAATGAAGAAACAGAGAGGAGTCATATTGACTCTGCTCAAAGGAAAACTAAATCAAGGTAGACCGGAACTTATCCAACCACGCCCGAGGAGCTTGTTTCAACCTATATAAAGAACGCTTCAATTTGCATACATCAGAAGAGGAGGAGGTGGCCAAGCCAGGTGGCAGGGTCATGTAAATATCCTCTTTGAGATCTCCATGAAGAAAGGAATTTTTAACATCCATTTGATGAAGGGGCCACCTTTGGGATGCTACAATAGAAATAACCAACCGTACCATAGTCATCTTGGCAACAGGAGCAAATGTCTCCTCATAGTCCACCCCATATTCCTGTCTGTAACCAAGGGCAACCAACCGAGCCTTATAGCGATCTAGAGTACCATCAGAACGCAGCTTGAGTGAGTAAACCCATTTACACACAATTGCTTTAACTTGGTCTGGACAGGGAACGACATCCCATGTGTGACTGTTCTGAAGAGCCTGAAGTTCTTCATCCATTGCCGCCCACCAACATTCATGCTTAATAGCCTCAGAGTAACATGAGGGAATTGAAAGAGTGGATAAAGTAGCATGAAGAGATGTATGAGAGAAGCCATACCTATCAGGAGAGCGAGAGACTCTAGTAGAGCGTTGAGGAACAATGGCAGAACCTGGATCTGGCTGAGCAGTCGGGTCAGGCTCAGCTGTCGGGTAAGTTGCATGAAGGGGCAACGTTGAGCGTCGACGTTCATACACAAAGCCAGGTTTAAATCGTTCAGGAGGAGGAGACAAATCATCAAAATGAGGCAAGGCAGTGATCTCAGGCAAACTTACTACATGAGTAGAAAAGAAAGACTGATTTTCAAAGAAAACAACATGACGAGAAATACGAAATCCGTTAGAGCTTGAATCATAACAAACATAACATTTGTGTGAATTACTATATTCTATAAAGGCACATTTTACAGATTAAGCAGAAAGTTTGTGTCTTTCATGTGATGGTAAATGGACAAAGCAAACACAACCAAAGGTATGCATATCAAGATAGTTGGGATGCACGTGATGCAAACGATAATAGGGAGTTTCAAATTGCAAGGCACTTGCAGGCAATTTATTAATTAAATAAACTGCCATGGATAATGCTTTTACCCAGAATTTAGCGGGAACAAATGATTCAAGCAATAAAGTGCGAACAACATCCAACAGATGACGATTCTTACGTT
>JAOTRH010475875.1:0-26159 GCA_034768845.1 Heliamphora exappendiculata
AAAAGAAAGCCTACTTAACAAAGAAATTTAAAATAAGAGTTTTGTAATAAAAGAGAATTTAAATATTTAAAAGAAAAAAAAAAGATTTGACAATATGTGAAGGGTAAAAAATATTATTAAGAAGAAAATCTAATTATTTACATAAAAGATGAAAATAATAAGAATGAAAGAACATTAAAAGATATCTTTATATTTTTGGTGTTTTTTGTTATTAATAGAATGAAAAAAAAATATTATGAAAAACAAGTTATGAAGATTTAGCTATTAACATTTAAAAGAGAATAAAAGAGAAAAAAATAGAAGAAAAAAAAAATAATAGAGTATTTTTAAGAGAGAAAATTATGAACTCCTTAAAGATGAAAATTACTTTAAAATTTTTTTGTGATTTTTGAGTTTGATGAAAATAGAGAAGAAGGAGAATAAAAGAAAATAAATCTATAAAAGAAAATTAAAAATAGAATTATATAAGTACTAATACTAGGAAAAAAGAAATGTTAAATAGAATTTTATGAAGATACTAAAGCTAATAATAATAAAAAAAATTACATTAATGAAAGAAAAACTAAAAAAAGAAATGTTAATACAAGAAAATGAAATGAAATAGTTAATACAAAAAAATAAAATGCTATTGAAATGAAATTTAGATTAAACGAGAAAATTAGATATTAGAACATTAAATTAAAAAAATAAATAAATAAAATGTTAGGAAAAGAACATTATACTAGAGAAAAAAAAGAAAATAAGTAAGGTGCTAACAAGGAAAAAATAATGCTAATGAAGAAAATAATATATTAGAAAAAAAAATATTAAGCTAAAAGAAAATAGAATATTAGCACTAAAAAAATAGAATATTAAAAAAATTATATTAAGCTAAGAAAATAAAATACTACATTACAAAGGAAAGTAAGTGCTTGGACAGTAAATTATATTATTTACTAAACAAATGACAACATAAAAAATTAAGCTAGAAAAATAATTAGAAAACTAGTAAAGTAAAACTAAGCTAATTAGAAGAAAAATAAAATAAATGCTAGAATATAGAATTAACATAAAAGAAAGAAAATGAAAAGAAATATAATATTAAAATTAAATTGGTGTAATATTGGCGATTACAACCATTTTCATGTAGGTACCTTAATCATAACGATTAACAACATTCATTAGTTGTAACCGTTGAGAATGTTGGCACTAAGTTGATGGATTAATGGAATGCAACAATGTACTAAAAATGAAATAAAAATAATAATTGAAACTTTTAAAAGAAATAACCAAACTACATTGAATAATAATTAATATTGCAAATACTAAACAAAATTGATAATAATCGAAAAACTTTGAAATGAAAATTAACCCGATTGCTCCAATAGAGCGAAGTGGAGTTTAGAAAGATCGGGGATCCAAGCGAGGAATCTGGATTGTCGAGAAATCCTCAAGTCTGGAAATGTGCTTCAATTATTCAATCCTCGGGGGGTGATCCAAGTAATGTAGGCTTCAATGTAGGTATAACAGATTAGGGACTCGGTATCTTGGCAGGGTTTCGGTGTCGGGGCTCGAGATCGCTCAGTATATCGGTAGAGTCTATCCCACTCAAAATTCCTGCTAAAAACGTACGCCAGGGTACGGTATTTATAGAATTCTTCAACCAATGAGGTGTTGCCACGTTTTGGGACACGTCAGACCATTTGGAGTTGGCGGCCGCTCTAATGCAAGTTGGCGGCCGCTGGGTTGGAAAAGGTTCTATTGGCGGCCGCCACAATGTGAGTGGGCGGTCGCTATGTTGGCTAGGGTTTCCAAGAGGTCTATTGACGGCCGTCACAATGAACATGGCGGTCGTCACTTCTGGCAATTACTTAGGTAACAAGTTATCGATGGTTTGGTACAATTTCATTGGTTTTGAAGGTTTTGGATGACTGTGTTCAAATACCGAGCTTGGATCACCTCCCGAGGATCGTACTGAGGCACTATTTCACCTGTTTTCATCATCGGATTCGCCTAAGATTAGGCAGGGTCAAATTGGTGTGTCTACAATGGTATCATTCGATAATCCAAGCCTACTAGCAAGAGGAGGAGCGCAATGAAGAAGATGATTGGCCATTGGATCACCCGACTCGACCTTATGGGTTTGGTCATACAGTTGATGGAATCACTCTTCCCCAACTTTTTGAGGAGGAAGTGTACGTCGACGAGATGCAGTCCGACTGGCTGGTAAGAATCGTGTTGAAATCAGACGAGGCAGAGTGGACTGATTTCTAGGCTGCCCAGGAATAGCAAGTGAATTTTATCGAGGAAGACATCTGGAAAGAAATTGATAATACATGGGCTATCGAAGGTGACGAGGAAAGAAGGGAAAGGGTAGCCGTTAGTGACCTAAATGATTTGTGGGCGTTCGAAAGCCCTCTACACGTGGACGAAGTGAGACAGACTGATAATGTGATGCCGAGATTATGGGATCCTAAAGACGGCGTAGAACACCTAACTAGAAGTGGACGACATTTTAAACCAGCTCAGTTAGAAAGAGGAAAGCCAAGTGGGAAAGAGAAAGAGACAGAGCAAGAGGAGGAGGAGGATGCTATACTAAGACAGTTGAAAAAGAGGCAGGCCAACATCAGTATCTGGGGCTTGTTGATGGCGTCACATAAGCATAAACAAGCTATTTTCAAGGTGTTGAACAAGGCCAGTGTCCCGATAGATGCAACCCCTGAGCAGCTTATTGGGCTTATTCTGCCAACCGCTGAACTAAAAGTCATTTCCTTTTCTGATAAGGATTTGCCCGCTGAAGGAAAAAGTCACAACAAGCCGCTACATATCACCGTCAAATGCCTAGAAAAGTGGGTTCCAGTAACCCTTATTGATAATGGGTCTTCATTGAACGTTTGCCCATTAAAAACGGCTGTCTGCCTAGGGATGAGGCCAGATTAGTTCACTCCCTGCAATCAAGGGGTGCGAGCCTATGAAAACACAAGAAGGGATGTACTAGGACTAGTGTCATTTGCCATTTTAGTAGGACCTCTAGGGACGTCAGTTGAGTTTCACGTGCTAGACGTACCGCCTCCTTCAATCTGCTGCTGGGCAGGCCGTGGCTGCTTGACCCAAATGTCCAGGCGGTACCGTCTACCCTTCACCAAAAACTAAAATTGATAAAGAATGAGGCAGTTTTGACTATCCACGGAGAAGACAACATTCACCCCCCGAAAGGAGGAGAGGGCACAACTCTGCTAGAAGTTCAGCATAGTGAAGATGATGTGTTGCTCAGTAGTTTTCAATTCGATGAAGAACAGGCTGTTCAGATGCTGATGAATGAAGAAGAAAGATATGTCAACCCGCGGGCCGTAATAATGATGAGAAAAATATCCTTTTTCCCGGGCATGGGATTAGGACGCAAGCAGTAGGGAATCTCGAAACCCATTTAGGTATTACCAACTTCACACCATTTTGGTCTTGGGTACAAACCAGCGGGAGAAGATCTGGAAGGACCTAGAAAGGGACGAAAGGCCAATTATTCCGGGACGCTCAATTGATACTTCGTCAAGGAGGGAGAAGATTTCCCGTATTATGGCTTTTCGGAGCCATGGATCAACGAAGAGACCAATCAAAAGTTGTCGGGGTTAGAGATCTTTTTCAGCCACCAGTTGTCTGACACAGAAGAGGAAGAAACAATGGAAGGAGATAAGGAGGAAAAGAAGGTTCAAGAAGAGGACTCGGCTGACAAACTTGATGGAGCTGAGTTGGGAGTGCTGCTCAATGAGAATATAGCTCAGTTGCGTATAACCGAATTGGAGTACTTCAAGATGGGTTTCAGCGTGCCAGCCGACTGCACCAAGCTTATCGTTGATGCTACGGCAAAAAAAATGAAGAATTGGACCATCGAGTTTTGTAATGAGCAGGTCGTCTATCCTGAGTCCGAATTTGAGTCAGAGTCTGTAGTTAAGGGCACATCTGTTGGTGCTCCTTTCTCTGGTTTTACCACCGAGTTTGTAATTCTCACTGTTCTTAATGAAATGAACAAAGTTTCTGGTAACTTTGCTTTGTTCGATTTATTTCATACGCTTTCTGACGATTTTGAATTCGACGGGGATATTTCTGAAAAAATAAAACTTTTAATAAAAAGAGAAGAAGAAATGCGTGCCCAACCAATAATTGAAGAAACTTTGTCAATAAATCTGGGTAATGAAACTAACTCGCAAAGTGTTTAAATTGGTTCTTCTTTATCCTTAACTGAACAAGAACAATTAATAACTTTATTAAAAGAATTCAAAGATGTGTTCGCATGGTCTTACGAAGATATGCCTAGAATTGATCCTGATATTGTCCAACACCACATCCCCTTCTACCTTGATGCTAAATCGGTCAAACAAAAATTAAGACGGATCCGGCCAGAATGGGCCTTGAAGATCAAACAAGAAGTTGCCAAACCGATCAACGTTGGATTCCTAATGGTAACTGAGTATCTGAAATGGGTAGCCAATTTAGTACCAGTTTTAAAGAAAGACAGTCATATCTGAGTCTGTGTGGATTTTTTGGACCTCAATAAGGCCAACCCGAAGGACGATTTTCCACTACCGCACATCGGCGTCCTAGTAGAAAGTACAGCAGGGCATGCCTTGCTGTCATTCATGGATGGCTTCTCCGAGTACAACCAGATTTTGATGGATCTCGAAGATAGAGAAAAGATGACATTCACCACGCCTTGGGGCACCTATTGTTATCATGTAATGTCGTTTGGCTTGAAAAATGCAGGGACAACCTATCAAAGGGTTGCCACTACCCTACTGGATGACCTGATACATAAGGAGGTTGAGGTGTACGTGGACGATATGATAGTAAAGTCTAAGGATCGGGATGGCCACATCACAGCACTGCGAAAGTTCTTCGTCATAATCCAAAAGTACAAGATGCGGCTCAACCCGCAAAAGTGTGCATTTGGAGTCACTGCTGGAAAAATGCTTGGGTTCATGATCACTCAACGAGGCATTGATGTCAACCCTTTGAAGATCTATGAAATTTTGGAAATGCCTTCTCCATAGACCGAACGAGAAGTTAGGGGCTTTCTGGGAAGAATTCAGTTCATCAGTCGCTTCATAGCTAAATTGACAATTACATGTGAGCTGCTCTTCCGCCTGCTGAAGAAAGGGGTCAAATTCGAATGGGATAAAAAATGCCAAGACGCGTTTGATGCCGTACGAAAGTACCTACAAAATTCTCGTGTTCTAGCTCCTCCTGAACCTGACAGGCCACTGATTCTTTACTTGTCAGTAACTAACTCAGCTATAGGATGTATGCTCTCACAAAAAGGAGAAACTGGAATTGAAAAGGCCGTATACTACTTAAGCAAGAAGATGACCGGGTCACAAATACGGTACACGCCACTGGAAAAGACATGCTGGGCCTTGGTTTGGGCTTCCCAAAAATTTAGGCACTACATGTTGTCTTTCACAGTAAACATCATCTCTCAGATGGACCCGTTGAAGTATCTGTTCAAAAAGCTGGCACTGATAGGAAGGCTAGCCCGATGGTTGTTGTTATTATCTAAGTTTGATCTCCGATATGTCACTTGAAAGTCAGTTAAATGCAGAGCAGTGGTAAAATTTTTGGCTGACCAACCAATAGAAGGAGGTGAAGACACTGAGTTCTAATTTTCTGACGAACAACTGATGAAAGTTGGGGATGACAAGTGGACTTTATATTTTGATGGCGCATCCAATCAATATGGCTATGGGATAGGAGTCCTCTCTGTCACTCCTGAAGACTCACACGTCCCCTTGTCATTAATGCTCAATTTTGAAGTTACCAACCATCAAGCTGAATATGAAGCATGTTTAGCTGGATTGAAGGCAACTTTAGAATTAGGGACAAGGAAGCTGAAAGTCATCGGACATTCAGTACTGGTGGTTTCACAAAAAAGAGAAGAATGGAAGGTCAGGGACTTAACTTTTATTCTTTATCATCAAGAATTAGAGAAGTTGATACCATGCTTTGAATCGGTGATCTTCACCCATGTACCAAGACTGCAGAACAAGTCTGTCGATGCTCTGGCCACCCTAGCATCCATGATTGACATACCATCTGGGGTAAGAATGAGGCATTTGATAATAAAGCAGAAAAGAAAGCCAGCATATGAGATAACAGCCGCCATTGAAGAAAGTACTGACGGCCTTCCATGGTACTTTGACATTCAGAACTTCGTAGAGAAAGGGGAATATCCCAAGTTTGCCAGCGAAAAGGACAAAAGGGCAATATGAAGACTATCAGCGTAGTTTGTCATTTGTGGTGGTAGACTATACAAACGAGAACATTCTGGGGTGAACAAGCTGCGTGTAAACACTGAAGAGGGCCAAGAGCTGATGAAAGAGATACATGTAGGAGTCTATGGACCACACATGAGCGAAAATATGTTAGCTAAGAAGATCCTACGACAAGGGTACTTTTGGATGACGATGGAGACGGATTGTATCCAGTTTGTGCGGAGGTGTCACAAGTGTCAGGTTCATGCAAACCTTATGCATGTTCCCCCATCTCAACTGTATAACCTAATGTCACCATGACCGTTCTTGGTATAGGGGATCAACGTGATTGGTAGAGTAACACCAAAGGCATCCAATGGACATGAGTTTATCCTGGTGGCCATTGATTATTTCACTAAGTGGGTAGAAGCAGCTTCCTACTCGGTATTGAAAGCCTCTCACGTTGCTAAGTTTATCAAGAAAAATATCATTTGCCAGTACAGAGTTCTCCATGAGGTCATCTCGAATAATGGCTCACATTTCCAAGGGGACGTCTTGGATCTTTTCGAAGAATACCGGATAGTGGCTCACAAGTCCTCGCCATATCGACCGTAGATCAACGGGACAGTCGAGGAAGCAAACAAGAACATTAAGAAAATCCTATAAAAGATGATCAACTCACATAAAGATTGGCCAGAACATTTACCATTTTCACTTTGGGGATATAGGACGTCGATCAGAACTTCAACTGGGACCACACCATACTCTTTAGTATACGAGATGGAAGCTGTTCTTCCCATTGAGGTGGAAACCCTTCACTAAGAGTAGTAGCCGAGGCCAATATCTCATAAGCATAATGGCAGAGGAATCGGATGGAAGAGTTACTCTTGTTTGATGAAAGAAGACTGCAAGCCCTATTTCATGTACAAGTTTACCAAAGGAGGATAGCTCGGGCATTCAATAAAAAGGTCAAAACTCAGAATCTCAAAGAAGGGGATTTGGTCCTTAAAGAGACCAGAGCTCCTATTTTTGACCTAAGAGGCAAGTTCGAGCCAAGCTGGTCCTGACCATTTCTCATTAAAACCATCATGACCGGTAGTGTAGTCATTATTATGGATTTGGATGGCAATATGTTCTCCACTCCAATTAACCTTGATCAGCTCAAAAAGTACTATCCTTGAGGTAAAAATAAGGAGAAAATAAAAGTTCGCTGAGTTGAAAATCAAACAGGCAACTTAGGCAAAAGTCAGAGCAGCCCGTAAGGCCGAAAACCTAAAAGGGCGACCTTGGCAAATGTTAGGGCATCACAAAAGGAGAGTGTTAACACCCGAGCGAAAACCTAGCCCAAACTACATTACGACCTGATTCCATCTTTCTAAGATACGTAGGCAGCTTCTTTTAAAAGAAATCCGGCCACCTTCTTTGTTTTTAACCATCTTTGAATCTGAGTAAGACCAATGCAAAATTAATTTCTGGATTTTAATAATAAAGACATTCAAGTTTCGGATAAATTTGAACCATCTTAAACATGAAGTGGGAGTTTTTCATTACTTTAAGCAAGAGTACAAAGTTCTTAAATAAAGAGAGGGCACGCAAGTCCCAAACTCTAAAAATAAAAAATAAAAAGAAAAGGAGAAGAGAGCTATGATTTTTTTTTAAATAAAGCAGAGATCCTCAAATCCTCCTCCTTTTCGCTACATGTTTTTCCTCTTCTTTATCCTTCTTCTCCCCGTCTTGTATTTGCCACGTCTTGTATTCAGCAAAAAGTTCAAGGCATTGCAACTCCTACATTTCCACACCTGAACGAGAGGGTCAGGCATCATGATACAGTGTTAGAAATGGAGCCCGCAGCACAGATGAGAACAGTCGATTGCGAATGCTGGGAAAGAAGGTCTGACTACGACCGAATTATATAATCAAGTACCTGAAAAGCATTAAGGATTATATGTTAGTTTACCAGGCAGACAGTCTCAAACCTTCAGGGTACACAGACTCAGATTTCTAGTTAAACAAAGATTCTCGTAAGTCTACCTCAGGATATGTGTTTACCTTAAGAGGTGGAGCAATTAGTTGGAGGAGTATCAAGCAATCTTGCATTGCTGATTCCACCATGGAGACCGAGTACATGGCAACTTCTGAAGCAGTCAAGGAGACCGTTTGGCTCAGGAACTTCCAGTTGAATCTAGAAGTGGTCCCTTCAGTTCAGACGGCTATTACACTTTATTGTGATAATAGTAGAACTGTTGCAAACTCGAAGGAACCAAGAGTCTATAAGAAATGAAATCACATTGAACATAAGTATCACCTGATACGAGAAATTATACAAAAATGTGATGTTGCTATAACCAAGGTAGTATCAGAAGATAACCTTGTAGATCATTTTACAAAGAGCTTACCAGTTAAGACTTTTGATAGTCATGTAGAGGACATAGGAGTCAGATGTATGGTAGCATGATTTTGAGTATAAGTGAAAGATTGTTAGGGTTGTATACTAAAAACGATATTTTTAGTATTTAATTTTATTTTAATAAAATTATTTTTTTATTTTACGAGAATTATAATAAGCAATGTATGCAATATCATTTTTTTAATGTTATCATTTCCTTAATGTTATGCATGGATGTCCTATTAAGCTTGATATACTAAAAATCATATTTTTAGTATTTAATTTTATTAGAATCTTAATGAGTAATATATATATATATCATTTTCTTAATGTTATGCATTGATATCTAATATTCTGTACAGTATTTAATTTGGTGTGTAAAGTACGGCTTACACACAGAAGATCAGATTTTAGGTTCTTGTAAAATATAAGTTATATGTTCATAGTTTAGATGAAAATGGATATACCATCGATACGACTATAGCACAGAGTTTTAGTAGGCCTGTCTTGATTACGAAAAACAGATAATAGCGTCGTCTATTGTTCTAACTCCCTGTGCTGTACACTTTGTGTGTATTGAACGGGACACATTGAGGTAATTAATTTTATACTGACTATATAAATTAATTCACATTCCAAGATTATTATGAATAGTGCTTATACTCTTAATCCTGAAATAATTATTGATTTGCGTATATTTAATATTTATTTATTTTATTCATTAGTGTGTGTGATCTTATATAGGTATATATTCCCGGTGAATTGAATAACGGTATTATTTGTATGGTGAATATTAATTATTGATAGAATTCACGTTCCGAAAGATCGGGATTGACCATACCCCCTTAAGAAAACTTATAAGTTTCGACCAGGCCAAACCCTACAGGTAGATTTCATTATTTGGCGATCAAATAAGTTAAGTGAAAGAGCTTAGGAAATCTTAATGTGGAGAGAAATGTTAAGTATTTAATAAGAGAAGCTCAATACAAAATGGTCTTGAGATTATCAGTCATAGTGCAATTATAATTTTTTAGTGGTGTGAACTGTAATTTAGTGTTTTTGAAAATTACAGAAACTGCTGCAAGATTTTTATAATTACATATACCACTGCAAAGTTTGCTTAATTGCAGAAACTGCTAGATGGGTATCTATGTTACACTGGAAGTTTGATTCTTAATTACACCACATGTCCCTGCTGTAGCTCAATAAATATGCGGGTAGACTGAAGCAGTTTTATAATTTGTCTTAAAGACTAAAGCTCATGTGACTAAATATTTGAGCTATTTTTCTAGAAAAAAAGTACCACAAAAAGACCATTGAAAAAAGCCCAAACAGGGGGCTGTTTGGGGCAGCGGCGCTAGTGCCAGCGGTGGCTATTTCAGGCTATTTTTTCGATAATTTTTTTAGGCTATTTTTTAGCAATTCTTTTGACATAAAAAATATTAATTTTCGAGAGGTATTTTTGGATATAAAAAGCGTCAAAACAGAGCACCGAGGTAGTGGCAAAAGTCACTTGAAGGTGGCGGCACCATAGTAGCAGCGGCGGTGAAGGTGGCTGGCAGTGGTTCTAGCTTTTTTCGGGCTATTTTAATCGATGTTTATGATATGTTTGATACTAATATAATATACTTGTGTATCATAATGTATCAGGGTATCCTGATGCAATCAGCATACAAGAATCAAATACGAATATGGATTATTACAGCTTATCCACTATTGGAGATTGAAACGCTTTAGTGTTTCACTTTGATCATAAAATCAAAATATATGCATATTATTTTATATATATATATATGATCTACATGGATGTTGCATATCTGTTTTATTTATCCTGTTAATTTAATTAATTCAAAAAATTTAGTTTTAATTGAAATATTTTGTAATGAAAAAAAAATTAAAAATTAAAAATTAATTAAATTTTTTTTAGATATTTTATTTTTTACAAAATATCATGTTTAAGATGATTTTTCATAAAATCAGATATCTTGAAAAAATGTGAGAATTATTTTCAAATTTTGAATTAATTAAATGAAAAAATATTTCATCGAAATAAATTATTATTTTTTGAAAAATATGGAATGAAAAATAAAATAAATAAATGCCTTTAATCACTACCTTACCTGAATAGGTGAAAAAAAAATTTGTGCATTTATTAAATTTTATTTGTTATGCATTTCAACACGAAAAAATAGTTTGACAAAACAAAATCTTTGGAATCGTGTACATAGAAAAATATTTGATTCTTTCATATCGCGTAGCTTTCGAAATTAATAAATTTATTTTAAGTAAACGGATTTTTATAATCTTAAAAAATATTTTAAAAATCTAAGTGGGAGAAGAAATTTATTCATAGATAAATCTCCCGGTCTCCATCACCAGTTTGTGGGCGATGCAATTAAGCCCTACGTGTTGGCAGTAAGGCCTTCCTCCCTATTGAACAGATTAATTGCAGTATCGCCAGTACAAATCTCATTTAGGAATAATTCTGGATAATTGTTAGTGTGGATACTTCTCTATCTGAAAAGTTCATTGCGAAACGATTGATTTTGTGATGCCCCATCATCCGGGCACGTCGAGACATACATAAATATAAGTATAGGGATATACTAGCCATACATTTATATTTACATAAGTTAGTTATTACATCTTAAAGGAGTTATGGACCATTTAAAAGCACATAACTATTACAGTTTCACTAAGAAATTTCAAAAATTACACTAAGCATAGGAGAACTGAATATAAGATCAAAAACAGAGGTTTCGACTCCTCAGAATGTATCAGCGAGATCCACGTGCTCTTGGAACTCACCCTATTCTTCAAACTCTTCTTCTCCATTTGAGATGACTTCCTCTAAAAACTCCTCCTCACCTGTGGCATGAATTCCATGAACTATGGCCCAGAAGCAAAACACTTTAACCTTCTAACTAATCTCACGACGCAAAATTTACCACAACGCATGCCATATAACACCTAGAGGAAGTCATGACATACATTCATATTTACATAAGTTATTTATTACATCATAAAGACTATATATGCTAAAGATTATGAAAGCACCCCAATTAAAGATTATGAACCTCAAAGATGAAGGCGATTTCTTATGTTTCGACAGTAAGAAGCCTCATATATGCTATACTTTGCACTAGACCCGACATCTGCTTTGCCGTTGGCTTGGTTAGCATATATTAGTCTAACTCAGGGCAGGAGTATTGCACTGCAATAAAGAATATAATCAAGTACCTGAAAAGGACTAAGGATTATATATTGATTTACCAGGCAGACAATCTAGTACCTTTGGGGTACAAAAACTCAAATTTCTAGTTTGACAAGAATTTTCACAAGTCTACCTCAGGATATATGTTTACCTTAGGAGGTGGAGCTATAAGTTGGAGGAGTATCAACCAGTTCTGCATTTCTGATTCTACCATAGAGGCCGAGTACGTTGCAGCTTCTAAAGCAGCCAAGGAGGCCGTTTAGCTCAAGAACTTCCTGTTGGATCTAGAGATGGTCCCTTTACTTCAGTCAGCTATTACACTTTATTGTGACAATAGCAGAGTGGTTACAAACTTGAAGGAGCCAAGGGTACACAAGAAAGAAAAGCACATTGAGCGTAAGTATCACCTGACACGAAAAATTATCATGTAGAGGGCATAGGAATCAGATGTATGGCAACATGAGTTTGAGTATAAGTAGTAGATTGTTATGATTAGTATACTAAAAATCATGTTTTTAGTATTAATTTTATTTTAATTAAATTACTTTACCATTTTATAAGAATCTTAACGAGTAATGTATGCAATATCATTTTCTTAATGTTATACATGGATGTCAAATATATTATACGGTATTTAATCTGGCGTGTAGAATACGACTTACACACAAAAGATCAGATTTTAGATTCTTGTAGAATATAAGTTATATATTCACAGTTTAGATGAAAATGGACATACCATAAGTACGACTGTAATACAGAGTTTTAGTAGGCATGTCTTAGTTATAGGGAACAAATAATAGCGTTTCTATTGTTCAGACTCTCTGTGTTAGTATACTTCGTGTATTGATCGGGACACATTAGGATAATTAATTTTACACTGACTATATAAATTAATTCACACTCCAAGATTATTATGAATAGTGCTTATACTCTTAATCCTAAAATAATTATTGATTTGCGTATATTTAATTTTCGTTGTTTTGATTCATTAGATAGTACGATCTTATATGGGTTTATATTCTCGGTGAGTTAGGTAATTGTATTATTTATATACTGAATATTAATTATTGACGAAATTTACGTCCCGAAAGATCAAGATTGACGATATTAAGGAAGCTTATAAATTTTGACCGAGCCAAACCCTATAGGTGGATTTGATTATCTGACGGTCAAATAAATTAAGCGGAATGGCTCAAGAAATTTAAAGATGCCGATTAAATTAAATTATCAGTAATTAAATGTAATTGGCGGGTATTGAAAATCTTAACGTGAGTAGAAATGTTAAGCATTTAATAGCAGTAGCTTAATGTAAGATGGTCTTGAGATTATGGGTCAGAGTGACATTATAATTCTTTAGTGGTATGAACTGTAATTTAGTATTTTATAAAAATTATAAAAATCGCTGCAAGGTTTTCATAATTACAAATACCGTTGTAAAGTTTGCTTAATTGCAGAAACTTCTAGATGGATATATGTGTCACACTAGAAGTATGATTCATAATTACTCCACAAGTCTCTGCTATAACCCTATAAATATGTGAGTAGGCTAAACAAGTTTCATAACTTGTCTTCAAGACTAAAACTGCTCAGGTTCTCCTAATATGAGTTCTCGGAGGATTATAGTCAACACTATATCTGGGAATTGTATAAGAGAATGCAGTAGAAAGTCTAACAAGAGTTTCAACTCATAATCAAAAAACGTAGTTAAAGATTTGACCAGTAAAATGTATTCTTCTAAATTAACTTTGGTTGCACGGATTTTTATTTTGATCGTTCGATATCAAAAGTTTTATTTGGAGCCCGTTTCGACTTTTGCCTGTTCAGTTAATTTTTTACCAAAAATTATTTACAAAAATAATGATCTTGACAATTTTACCTCTAAAATATCATTCATTCTGTACAATATTTAATCTAATGTGTAGAGTACGGTTTGTACACACAAGATCAGATTTTAGATTATTACAGAATATAAGTTATTTGTTCACAGTTTAGATGAAAATGGACATACCATCGGTACGACTGTAACATAGTGTTTTAGTAGGCTTGCCTTATTTATGGAGAATAGATAATAACGTCGTCTATTATTCCGACTCTCTGTACTAGTACACTTTGTGTGTATTGAACAGGTCAGATTGGGATAATTAATTTTATATTGACTATATAAATTAATTTGCATACCAAGGTTATTATAAATAGTACTTATAATCTTAATCCTGAAATAATTATTAATTTGCGCATATTTAATATTCGTTGTTTTCATTCAGTAGAGGGAGCGATCTTATATGACTTTATATTTTTTGTGAGTTAGATAGCAATATTATTTATATGGTGAATATTAATTATTGACGGAATTTACGTCTCGAAAGATCGGGACTAACGATACCTCCTTAAGGAAGTTAATAAGATTTGACCGCGCCAAACTCTACAGGTGGATTTGATTATCTGACAGTCAAATAAGTTAAGCAAAAATGTTTAAAAATTTTCAAGATGCCGATTAAATTAAATTGTCAATAATTAAATTTAATTGACAAGTATTGAGAATCTTAACGTGGGGAGATGAGTTAAGCATTTAATAACAGGAACTCAATGCAAGATGTCTTCAGATTATGGCTTAAAGTGCAATTATAGTTCTTTAGTGGTGTGAACTGTAATTTAGTATTTTATGAAAATTATAAAAATTGCTGTAAGATTTTCATAATTACAGATACCGCTGTGAAGTTTGCTTAATTGCAAAAATCGCTAGATGGATACTGGGTTACATTAGAAGTTTTCTTCATAATTACTCCATAGGTCCCTACTGTAGCCTTATAAATATGCGGGTAGGTTAAACCAAATTCATAACTTTTTTTCAAGACTAAAGCTGACTAGGTTCTACGAGTTCGAGTTTTTGAAGGTTCGTAGCCCACACTACGTTTGGGAATCACATAAGGAAATACACTAGAAGGTCTAACGTGTGTTTCAACTTGGAATCAAAATCATAGTTGAAGAATCAATTGGAAAAAGATATTTTTTTAAATTAACTGTTGATGCACACGTTTTTATTTTGACCGTTCGACATCAAAAGTTTTATTTAGAGCCCATTTCGGCATTTGCCCATTCAGTTAATCTTTATCAAAAATCGTTTACAAAAATAATTATCTTGACAGTTTTGCCTCCAACAAGGGCAACTTATCAGAGACTAGTCAACTCCATGTTCGAGAAGCAGCTGGGCAGGAATGTTGAAATTTATGTTGACGACATGCTAGTAAAGAGCAAGCGAGCTGATCAGCACGTGGTAGATTTTGGAGAGTATAATACTGTGGTATACGTAATCCTATTCACCTTTTTAAAAAAAAAAATGAGAACTGTGGAGGTGGAATTATGTCCAAGTAATAGGGAATGTATTAATTAAGGAAAATTTGGAAATAAAAAAAGCTAATGGGACTAAAGTTACTAAAACATGTAAATATCTCCAAAAAAAAAGCAATAGTAAAAGGTGTCGGCATACCCCTAAAACCATATCGGCCATAGGAGCA
The DNA here is from genome assembly GCA_034768845.1 of Heliamphora exappendiculata. NCBI lineage: Eukaryota > Viridiplantae > Streptophyta > Magnoliopsida > Ericales > Sarraceniaceae > Heliamphora > Heliamphora exappendiculata. The sequence goes on from JAOTRH010475875.1 coordinate 15,337, forward strand.
TCTTCCACGTAGCCGTATCGACCTTTAAGGGCTGTCTATCATGTCGTTATCCCAACATGATTTTCCCAAATTTTAGGCACATCTCACATCAAAAATTTACTCGAAAACCCATATTTTTGAAGCGTATACAAAGGGTCCTCCTTTACCCTTTCAAATAATGATTATAACGGTTCAAAGAGCCTCGAAAAAGGCTTCGAAACTCTGGAAATTAAAATCTAGGTTTAGAATCACTCATTTCAAAGTGCTAAGCTAGAGGTGCTGTTATGCCTTAGAGAACTTAATCAATTATTGAGTTTGAGATTTCAAAACTGAGTTCCATAGTTCATTGGGACTTCAGTTCTTTTCATTCTCCTTCGGGTGCTTACAAGTGAAGAAGTTCAAAGTCAATGGCCATTTGAGTTCTGGTTCGTGGTCTTGAGGGCACGCCAGATGGCTAATCAGTGGTCAACGAGTCAAGGTAAGTTTTATTTTCTTTATTTTAGTCTTTTTTTTATTTTATTTATTATAAGCATGTTTTAGATAAATATTCATATATTTTATAAACTTTGTTATTTTTTGACACATGCTCCGTAAAAGTATATGTTTAGGTTCAAAACACTAGAAAATTCCCCTTTTATGATAAAAAAAATTATTTTTCTTTCTTTTTAAACAAAAATTTTCTTTTAGACTTCCCTTTGAACAACATCGGAACTTACACCTGAGCACCACTCTAGTTAAATCCTAGGAAGAAGTTTGGTTTGATACTGGTGTGCTTTGTTGGGATGTGGAAATGGATTGAAACCTGAATATTGTAAATAGTCATCGCGTAGTGCTGAGGATGAGCAGTCACAAATTTTTATGGTTCAGTTCTTATGTTAGTGTGTTGATTTTATTTTCTACATGCTTGGGATGACGATATGGTCAAGACCCCTCTTGATTTTCACAAAGCTTGTATTTTAAAAAACGTGATCCTTCTTAATCAATTTGCTTTGTATTCATGCATTATCTAGGTAAATAGACCTAATCTTGTAAATCATCGGCGATAAGTAAAGACTAACCCTAAGGTTAGGCAGAGTGGGCTAACATCTCCCCACTTGATATCTTAGCTCTCGAGCTTGTTCTATAGTGATAAAATGAATAAGCCTAATCCAGAAAGTCAATGCATAGGTTCTTGGACTTTAAAAACAAGTGGCGACTTCAAATTTTATTTTAAAATTTTATTTCGTAACCTAACACAATGATATTATGAAATTAACGGAAGTCGTTTTGATCACAAAATAATTGTCTAGTTGCAATGTTGTGTTTTGAGCAAATATGTCAGCAGGAAGGGCTTTTCTATAGGGAAAGCTCCCCCAAAGATCCTAAAAGGGAGGGGGCGAAAGGGAGTACCTATAGTATACATGATGAATTGCTCGTGGGTAAGCTTTAGTGCAGTTGGGATCGGCTGGCCTCTCTTTGGTGGCTTTTTCATCCTTGAATTACCCCAGATGCCCATATTTCACCAGGTCTTCTAGATGACTCTTCAAGGCTCTGGCTTCTTTGTCTTGTAGCCCTTCTTCTTGGGATAAGAGTACTTCCATTTGATGTCTTTCTTAATCGCAGCTTCACGGCCTCTTATAATATCTTTTGAGGCCATACAAAGTATGAAATTTCTGTAATCTAAGGAAGGATCTGATATATCGATTCCTCAATGATGGTGTTAATTGCTTCCCTAGGGCTGCATGCCTCAACCACCAATTTGACACCATGCCCATCCTTTTTGGATTTCTTGCTTGGCCTTCTAGGACTGGACTTATCATTACCTTTTTTAGTTGTTCAGCATCCTCTTCACCCTCACGTGTTGTTTTAGCTTGATCATGAGATCCAAGAGTACTTTAGGAATCTTTTTCGTCAAGAACGCACATCGCATACTCCTTGGCATGAGGCTATGCTTGAAAGAAGCCACTGTCAAATTCTCGTTAGATTTCTCAATGTCATTGTAGGTCTCCCAGTACCTTCATGCATAGTCTCACGGGGATTCCTTCCTTCCTCTCTTTGAGGCTAGGAGGATGTCAATTTCCTTTGGGATCATTCTTTCTATCACGAAAGCCACAAAAGTGCTGGACAACTCTCCCTAACAGCCTACTAACCCTATACGGAGCTTATCAAACAATTGCAATCTAGTCTTCCTTCGGCAAGAAGGAAACACTTTTCATATTAACACATTATCTTCACTTCATAGAGTCATTAGCTACCTAAAATGGCTGATGTTGTGTGTGTTGGAGGTAAGACTGTCAAGATCTTTATTTTTGCAAACAATTATCTAAAAAACATAACTGGACGGGCAAACGTCAAAACGGGCTCCAGATAAAATTTTTGATAACGAATGATCAAAATAATACCCATGCATCCAAAGTTAATTTAGAAGAATACATTTTTACCTGTCAAATCTTTAACTACGATTTGAATCCGAATTGAAACTCCTGTCAGATCTTCTACTATATTCTTTTATGCGATTCCCAAGCATAGTGAGAGCTACGAACTACTGAGAACTCGTACTAACAGAACCTAGACATTTTAGTCTTAAAGACAAGTTATGAAACTGGTTCAATCTACCCGTATATTTCTAGGGTTATAACAGGGACCTAGGGAGTAATTATGAGTAAAAATTCTAGTGGAACATAGACACGTATCAACGGTTTTCGTAATTAAAAAAATCTCATAGCGGTATCTACAATTACAAAAAATTAGTAGTGATTTTTGTAATTTTCATAAAATACTGAATTACAGTTCACATCACTAAAGAATTATAATAACACTCTGACCCATAATTTCGACCATCTAGCAGCTTTTGTTATTAAATGCTTACCATTTCTCCCCACGTTAAGATTTCTGATACCTGCCAATTAAATTTAATTACTGACAATTTAATTTAATTGATATCTTGATATTTCTTAAACCCTTTTGCTTAACTAATTTGACAACTGGATAATTAAATCTACTTACAGGATTTGGCCCGGTTAAAACTTATAAATTTCTTTAAGGGGGTATCGTCAATTTCGATCATTCGGGACGTAGATTCCGTCAATAATTAATACTTACCATATAAGTAATATCTCTATCTAACTCACTGGAAATATAAATCATATAAGATCACCCCCTCTAATAAATCAAAACAGTGAAGATTAAATATACGCAAATCAATAATTATTTCAGAATTAAGAGGATAAATACTATTCATAATAACCTTGAGATGTGAATTAATTTATATAGTCAGTATAAAGTTAAATATTTCAAACATTCTGTTCAATACACACAAAATATACTACCACAGAGAGTCGGAATAATAGGTGACACTATTATCTGTTCTCCGTAACCAAGACAAGTCTACTAAAATTATGTGCTACAGTCGTACTGATGGTATATCCATTTCTATCTAAACTGTGAACATAAAACTTATATTCTGTAAGAACCTAAAATCTGATCTTCTATGTATAAACCGTACTCTACACACCAGATTAAATACTATACAAAATATCATATATTCATGCATAATATTAAAGAAATGTTACACATACATTCCTTATAAAGATTTTTATAAATAAAAAATTAATTTTATTAAAATAAAATAAAATACTAAAAATATGATTTTCAGTATACCAACCCTAACAGTGTTGAGGTCTACTTTGCCATCATAAGAAAAAAAGTTCGACAAGAAAAAGTTCATGGGTTGCTCCAGCGATTCTATCCTTACAATAAACGGGGTACTCATTAGTTTTCTATTGGGATAGCTTGATAGTAAATGAGAGCTCGTTACCACCTGATCAATTGGATCCTTGGTTCATGTAGACATTTCGCATTTGTTCGGGAGCTACTCTCTCAAGTTCATGCTCCCTTGAGTTGAAGAGTGAGTCTGGCTTCCTCTTCTAGGATGCCTCTAACTAGGCTCATCCTTCGTAGGATATCACTACTCCCTTCATTGTTGGAGGTGAGCTAAGCCGAGGTGGACTCCTTGATTACTCGCTCCACGCCTACATCTTTCCTTAGGCTAGCCAAGATGGGCTTCTAAAAATGTTTCCAATAGACCTTGATGTTGGTATGATCTTTTGTAATGCCTCGATTTTGTAACCACAGAAACCAAAAAGATTCACAAGAGAAAGAGCCGAAAAGAGAAATGTTTTAACAAAATAACCAATGTTTTGAGGTTTAAAGTACACAAAAAAAAAAGTTTAAAACCTTAAACAAACACCCTTTTGGAAAATATGTTCTCAAACAAAAAGGCACAAAAATCGCCCAACAAACCAGACTGCTCGAGCAGTTTCTTTGCAGTTGCAGGATTTTTGACCTACAACAGAGAAATCAAAAAGTGCACATGACCGCTCAATAGACCGATTGAGCGGTCCATCGAGCGATCTAGCTCTGGACAGCTTTTCCAACTTTGTTCTCAAAAACTTAATTTTTTACATCAAAACACTTGTAAAAGTACGCATTTCATGCTATCTATTCTATAAGTATAATAGTAAAAGGGTGTGGAAAACATCTCAAACACTCCATAAATCATAAGAAACCATCATCTATTCATCATACATCCCTTGGAACAACAACCACGTCCTTCTATGCATGCAAAATATGAGTTTATGGTCTCATGGCCTTACAACAAGGGTCACACCAACCCAATTATAATCATAGTAATATATTTAAAAGAATTACATTTAAAAGCGTTGAACCCTCAAAAGATGATACAAGGCATATAATTCTCTCAAATACTCTAACAGAACAAGGGACCCCGTTGCACATCCCTTAATCCATAGTTATCTTTTCGCTAGCACATGAAAATGTTGTTAAACAACATGAGTCGTAGCTCATAGGAAAAAGACTAATAATGAATTTGAGCATGGCATGTGAGGATGGATATGCAATATGCAACACATAGTTTCATTATAAGATAACCCCATTTTTCATCCAAATTTTATTCACATAACCGATTTTTCTTATACGAGTTAAACTCCTTCATCCCACACAACTCACACAAACACACCCATGTTATCCACCATTTTCATATTCCAACCAACTCGTGGTTCACAATCTAGGAGTCGACGCTGGACGAACTTTTAGACCCACGTCGCGTTACTACTGATCGGGCTACACGAGACCCACTAAGTAATAGTGTGTTCTATAACTCGTCTTGACTAACGCCTTGTTCCTGATTATTAGCCGAAGGATGGGTCACCCAATCTGCACAATTTTTCAATCTTTCACCAATGAGCTATTTAAACCCAATTTAAATGATCCTTGTATCCATATTGTTCTTTTTATTTCATCAAAGCAATATTCCAAACACGAGTCTAACCCAAGAATGGTCCTTCTCGCCAACACCCAACACGCATAGGATTAATAACAATTACCCATGGTCACAACACCGTCACATTCATATATCCCAATTTTAATTGGCTTAAAACCCTAAGTATTCATTTCATCATTCTATTTGCCCTCAAATTCTTAGTATTTATACAAGTCAATAGGTTCCCACAACCTCAGACTTTCTAAATCATTCATCAATTTCATCATTTGGACCTTTACCCTAAAACCTCCAATTTTCATGGGTTTTACCTAACTCGAATCCTAATTTTCAAATTTGCAAAAGTAGTGAGTTTCCAAAGAATATCCTATGATAGATTTATCACAAATCAATTATAAATTCAAGATTTAACATGCTTTAACTTCAAACCCTAGTATAAGGTTCTAAAAACACAAATTTTATGCTCATATGTATATATAATCAAATATATAACTCATGTTAAGCAAATATCCAAGAATGGTCATAAATTCTATCTCTTAGGTGTTTAAACAATAAGATCCAAGCTACTAGCAAGCTCCAATTAAGCAAGAAACCAACCAAACGGTGAAAAGGGAAGATCATAACGCTTAGGAAAAACCTCCAACGCTTGACAACAAAGGAAAGAGCAAGAGATGATCTCCAAGGAGGATGGGAGAGCTCAATAGAGCACCAAATTTAAACATAGGGCTTAGGTTTTCAGTTTAGAGAGAGAGGTATGGAAGAAATGAGACCAAACACCCAATTCCCATCATTTTAAAACCCTACTAGCACAGATCGCTCGATCGGTCTCGAGACCACCTGAGCGGTCTCTCGCTAGGATGGATATCGAGGAGGAAAAACATATATAAAAACTTAATTTTGTTCCGATGCCCCAATGTTCGCTTAATACATCTATAATAATTATATTCACGCATAGTTAAATATATGATTATCATCAACAACCATTATCGTGATCACATTTTAATCCATACAATTTAATTAATGATTCAAAATAAAAAGAAATCGAATCCCCTACACTTTTGGTTTGCAAGGTTGGTTCCAACTCCTTGTTTCGTATGGTCGCATGTAACTTTAGAATTTTTGTACCCATGGCATTGCGAGCTGCTTCGCAATTGAAGTGATCCGCAAGTGACCTAAAGAAATCCTCAAGTGACCTAAAAATCTCTTGAGCAAGACACTAACATTGGCGACGCCTAGGTTGGTATGGAGAGTGCCTATTCAGTGAACTCTTTTGGTGAACTTCTTTACCCTAGTTACGATGGGTTTGCCCACTATTCAAAGTTGGAACAATTCAAATTGAGATTACCATAGAACTCTCTGATAAGAATTTAATTAATTATTTAAAAATATTAAAATATAAAAAAATATTTTAAATAGAGGTCGATCTCATACTCCAGCAAAAGTAAATGCTTAACACATTTTTCTTTTGTACATTAATTTTTTTTTTCAGTAGTAGGTATTTTAAATTTTCAATTATAATTATTTAAAAAGAAACAAATTCCTACAAAAAGACAAAAGAAAAAAAAAAGCCACTTAAGATAGAATGAAATGGTAAGTTTTGTTTGGTAGCTAAATGACACGCACGCGGGTTGGTTATTATTAATTTCTATGTTTACCGCTTCCAATACGCGTAAAAGCTGGCAGATGTTCTTGTAATCTGTTGTCCTTGTCTGTCAATACCATTATAAATAGGGCACAGTATCATATAACATTGCGTAAGCAATCTTATATAAGTATTTTTAATAAATAAATTATTATAATTTAAATAATATGAATTATTTTTTATTTTTTAATTATTTAATAAAAATAAATTTTTATATTTTTATTATAAAATTTGTCACTAATATATTTAATAAAAATATCACATAAATTTATTATATAATATTCTAATAACACCGAATAATTAATCTATAATTGGAGGAGTCCATTTCACAGATTCCTTGACTTCCATTGACCAGAACCCATATCCCAATTCTCCACTTAGATTGAGTTGCTATTTTTCCCACCTTAGGTCATGTTTGATTACCATTTCAACACTCTTTGGATATTCACAATTTGATTTGTGAATTATGAATTAAATAAGTATTAAATAATTTTAAACGATTATAATTATGAATTTAGGAATTGAAGTTAAACGATATATATAATGAAACAAGAACAAATCAATTCGATATAGAAGGTGTGATTGTCTCTTTTTGGGATTGATAATACGTAGAATAAGGTATTATTTGTCTCAAAAAGTATATATATCTTTTTGTTTTAATGCATCAAAATTTTTAAACATATTTTGAGATTTTTTTATTTTTATAATTTTTACATAATTTAACAATTTTTAATATATTGAAGCAAATTAGGTTTGGTCAGACAAGAAACAAAGCATGTAAGAGCATATACTTTTTTTTTTTAATAACGAAGAAACTAACTTAAAATAAGACTTTTTGACCTACTTTTAAAGAGTAAACTTTCAGATATGTGTAATTACCTGCAAATCATATATATTAGTTTAGTCAGCGGGTCGACGGGAGTCAAATACAAGACTTTTAAATTTATAATTAATTCAATAATAATTTTAAATTGTTAAATTATCTTAACGGGTTAAAAAGAGACCATATAATAGTTTAATGGTTTTTAATATATTAAAGCAAATGGGTAGATTATTTTAGGAAGTGGGCATCTTTTATGTAACTGTTGGAAAGCAACTATTTTCCTTTTTGATTTAATTAGTGGGACCAAACCTTAGTGACTACAATATCTATTTTAATTTAAAATCATTCAAGAAATCCCACCATCCAATAAATCTAGTATTGACTCTCCCTAACAGAACAGTAACCATCAATAAAAACCAAGCCATTGGCTAGTAAAAGCTTTTTTAATCCATCAATCGTGAAAACTAGCGGCTTGAGAGAAAGTTGGGTTAGAGTTAGTTGAAATAGAATTTTCAATTAACTTATTTTTGATAAGTTATATTTTTTTAACCTGTTGACAAAGTATTAATCGTTAAAATTGACTATTTGAGTACAATTTTTTGACGATTTCAATCCCACGAGACCCTTGGCAACAACGAACTCAATAGGCCTTTTTATTTTTACAAATGAATTGTCAACTATTAGATTTAGGACAAATATATAATTTTTTGTCTTTTTTTTTTGGAATTTCTAATGTGTGCATAATTAAAGATAACATAGGATTTTAATTAACCGACACAAATGCTTTTTAAAATATCTTATTTTGTGAATATTAAATTTTAAAAAAAAATTATATTAGAAGTGAACTTATATGATTTTGATATATTTAAATATATTACTACTATAATTATGAGAATTTTTGAGACTATGGGCGGCTATACCGACTCTGCCCCTTGGGTCCGCATCAAGCCTGGTATTGTAATTTTCTTTTAAAAAACGAAATTGACACCTCTTGCCCACTGAGCACTGATTTAAATTTAAATTTTTGGATAGTCTCGCAATTAACAGAATTTTATTTTGCTAACCAGAGTATTTGGTGCTTTGTCTTAACTAATCTCCAAAGTACATGTAGTCCTTTTATCCCACATATATTATAATACTATTACTACTCTGAAAGTCTACAGAAAAATAAAATTAAAATGCTACTATTACCCCAAAAAAATAATCAACCTATACTGAACTGGTAATGTTGCTTTTCTCGCATATAAAACAAAATAAGATAATGCCATATTTTTATGTAATATATCTAAATATATCTAGCCTCTTTATCTCAAAAAAATATTGAATGTTCTTAGGCATTTCAACGTCTCGAAAATTTATATAATTGTGTGGGCTTTTATGTTTGGTTGTGGGCTATAAACGATCATGTGACTCTTAGTGGTGTTGGAACACTAAGTGCTAATGCCTTAAAATTATTAAATAATTATTCCCCTAAAGAAATTGTTAGGTTTACTTAAGAAATAGCTATGTGATACCACAATACTATTAGCAATCACACAATTATATGAGCCCGTGTGAGATGACTGTAGAATACGTTATACATGTGAAGTCATAGTTATTATTATATTAATAAATAATTGTAATATTTCATTAAATTTGTTAAAGGAATGAAAAAATAATTGAGCTTTATATTACCTTGTATTATAATTATAATTTAATTTGTTGAAAAATAATTTTTCGCTTTATGTTGATGTATAATATGAAAAAAAATTCATGCTTGAAAACTTCTCATGGCTTAATGCAAACTATGGGAAATTTATCACATATGACAAATTACTTGAGAATTTTTTATGTTTTTAAAATTTTAATTATTTTTAGTTTTGAGCACTTACATATGAAAAAAGAAATTATTATTTATAAGTTTCATCAATCAATGAGAGATTTTTCAATGTCAGGTATGCAAAGTTTCAAAGAATATCAAATAATTTTTTTTGTTTATAATACGAAATATGAGAAGTTTATTATATTTTGATGCAGTGCACGAAATATTCTCATGTGTGACTCATTTCTTGAAAAAAAAAATTCATTAATACTTTTGTTTTTGTTTGACAAAAAAAAAGATAAATGTCTCAAATTTTAATTTTATAAATTTTATAAATATAAAAATATTTAAGTTTTACCTTAATAATGAATATGAGAAACTTTTTATACATGGATGCAAAGTATACAAAACTTCTCATACCTTAACGTAATGTATGAAAATTTTCATACATACGAAAAATTACGTGAAAAATTTCTTACGTTTTTAGAACTCTTAATTGTTTTTTTTTTTAAAGTAAAATGAGTACTTATATATAAGAAATTTTCTATCATGTACTAGTTTTTCAAATAATGATAGATTTTTTTACTCATGTTCCAAAAGTTTCAAAGAATAGCATAATACTTTATATTCACATTAATAGAGATTATGAAAAACTTATCATACCTTGATATAGAGCATTAAATACAAAAATGAGAAATAACTCAAAATTTAGTTTTTATATATATATATATATATATATATAATTTTATCCTGCATTTCAAATAAATCTATCTCATATACACACCAAACCCCCTGACCTGCCAGTGGCCTCTAAACCCAACCAATCAAAGTCAGCACCTCCCCAAACAGATCTGATTTTGTTGTTGGTAATTTCCTCCCATTTTGTTTCCTGAATACACATTAGTTGAACTTGTTTACTTTTGATCACTTTTTTTACCATTCTCCTCTTTTTCCCTCTCCCCAAGCCCCTCATATTCCATGACATTATCCTCATTTGTGGTTGTTTAGTCTTGGGTGAAATCCCCTTCAAGTTCCTCCAAGCCTAAGACAGTCTTCAAAGCCTCCTCATCCCCTTCAGTAAATTTCAACCTCATGAGTCTTCCCGTCTCCAATACCAACTCCGCTTCTTTTCTGATAGCATTATTTTGATTCAAAAAGTTTTGGGTGGACAGGGAAGTTAGGTCTAGGGATGGTGAAGGACCCAACTTACCTTTCCTTTGCTTACCCCTCTGCAGGTCTTTCTTAGTGCTAAGAATGCCTAGATCCACTAACAATTTTTTCTTCTTCTATTTACTTTCCC